>PVIH01012601.1:36208-62820 GCA_004025045.1 Sigmodon hispidus | reverse complement strand
AAATACCTTGGAGTAACTATAACCAAAGAAGTAACAGACCTATTTGACAAAAATTTTAAGTCATTGAAGAAAGAAATTGAAGAGGATATCAGAAAATGGAAAGCTCTCCCATGTTCCTGGATTGGTAGGATCAACATAGTAAAAATGGCAATTCTACCAAAGGCAATCTACAGATTCAATGCACTGCCTATCAAAATCCGAACACAATATTTTTTGGACCTTGAAAGAACAATACTCAATTTCATTTGGAATAACAGGAAAGCCAGGATTGCCAAAATAATTTTACTCAACAAAAGAACCTCAGGAGGTATCACCATCCCTGACTTAAAGCTATACTATAGAGCTACAGTAATAAAAACAGCCTGGTACTGGCATAAAAACAGACTTGTGGACCAATGGAATAGAATTGAAGATCCAGACATTAACCCAAAAACCTATGAACAACTGATTTTTGACAAAGAGGCCCAAAACATTCAATGGAAAAAAGATAGTATATTTAACAAATGGTGTTGGCATAACTGGAAGGAAGTGTGTAGAAAAATGCAAATAGATCCGAGCCTGTCACCCTTCACAAAACTCAAATCCAAGTGGATCAAAGACCTCAACTTAACCCCAACCACTTTGAACTTGTTAGAAGAGAAAGTGGGAAACACACTTCTACAAATTGGCACAGGCCACCACTTCCTAAATATAACACCAGTGGCACAGGCACTAAGACCAACAATCAATAAGTGGGATCTCTTGAAGCTGGGAAGCTTCTGCAAAGCCAAGGACACTGTCAATAGGACAAAACGCCAGCCTACAGATTGGGAAAAGATTTTCACCAACCCTACAAGTGAGAGAGGACTGATCTCTAAGGTATATAAAGAGCTCAAGAATTTAGATCCCAAAACCTTGAATAACCCTATCAAAAAATGGGGTTCAGATCTAAAAAGGGCATTCTCAGCAGAGGAACTATGAATGGCTGAAAGACACCTGAAAAAGTGCTCTTCATCTTTAGCCATCAGAGAAATGCAAATCAAAACAACTTTGAGATACCACCTAACACCTGTTAGATTGGCTAAAATGAAAGGTACAGATGACAGCCTATGCTGGACAGGATGCGGAGCAAGGGGAACAGTCCTCCATTGTTGGTGGGATTGTAAGCTTGTTCAGCCACTTTGGAATACAATATGGAGGTTTCTCAGAAAATTGAGAATCAATCTACCCAAGGACCCAGCAATACCACTTCTGGGTGTATACCCTTAAGAGGCACATTCACACTCCAAAGATATTAGCTCAACTATGTTCATAGCAGCATTATTTATAATAGTAAGAACCTGGAAACAACCTAGATGTCCCTCAACTGAAGAATGGATTAACAAACTGTGGTACATCTACACAATGGAATACTACTCAGCAGTAAGAAAAAATGATATCCTAAAATTCACAGGCAAATGGATGGATTTGGAGAATATCCTCCTGAGCGAAGTATCACAAACTCAGAGAGATAAGCAGGGGATGTCCTCACTCACTAGGGTCTCTAAACAAGCAAACAAGAAAAAAAAAGCCAAACATGCCCAAGTGGCAAACCACAACCACTGAATAGCTTGGGATCAGAAACACCCTGGACTGACCCTTCAAACCCCAGTCCATCTATAGGAACACCTGACTCACTCTTGAGGGAGGGGGGACAAAACTGGATTTGGCCGGGAGTGAAGACTGATCCAAGCATTGTTGGGCCAGTGTGACCATAGGACTGTCTGCACCCTGCCAAGGGAGGGGATGGGGAGTTGCAGAGAAGAAAAATGATCAGATGTGGTGGGAGGGGGAAGAGACTTTCAATAAGGATATACAGGGATGAAAAAGAAAAAAGTAGAGACTCTTTAAAATAGCATCCCATAGCTCATAAGACCAAGAAAACATACAGTTTAAAGAATGATAGAAGAGTGGAAAGGCATCCCAGGCTCTTTAGAGATTGAGGGCAATAGGGAGGACAGGTGAAGAGGACTCCAGACATCCTGTTTCTTGTTTATGCCCAATATTGTCAAGCTTTTTCTTTTTCTTTTGTGATGTTGTTCCATCCACACTTGGCAAGTACTTTCTCTCTGAGCCCATTTCCCAGCTCCCTTTTCTTTATAAGTTGTAATGATTTCCAAAATAAGGCAAAAAAGAAAAAAAAATCACATAGTGAGAGGAAAATTTTGGAATTAAGGATAATCCTGAAGCTTATTATCTTCATTATAATATGACCAATATGTTAATTAATATAGCTTTAAGATAATAGCTAAGCTGTTTAAATTCTCATCCCTTGAAGGGATAGTTCACTTTATCATTTCAATTGTACCTCTCTGTATGTAGTAGGAAACAGGTTCTTTACATAAAAGTCAGTATTTTTCATTTACCTATCCTTCTACAGTCGAAGCCATTTATATTTGACATATATAATTTCATGAAAATAAACATTTTTACAGCTGCTTCTACTTCTACATGCTGTTTGTTCTCTTATTTTTGCTTGCCTCATAAAATTCACTCCTTTAAATTCTAAGGATCATTCTCCACATCCTACAGAATACCACATACTGTATGGTTTCATTTAGATAAAATGTCCAAATAAAACCCCAAATCTAATAAAGACAAATATAAATTATTGGTTGTATATGGCTGTAAGGAAAATGAGGAGGGACTGCAAATGGAATATACAGTGATGATGGCATTACAAATTTGGATTGTGATGATAATTGGTCTATTCTGTAAAGATAATGTCATTAATTTGTACAATACAACTGGGTGAAACTTATAATATGTAATTTTAAGAAGACTTTTATTTAAGAAGTACAGGAGATAGAAAATGATTTTTACACTCTTGAATTAAAAGGAATGTCTTCCTAGAGTGGGTAGTATTACATATTTTATTCTGTCACTAGTCCCTTGCAAGAAAAAAATTAGAAAACAAGCTTCAAGAAGACATTAGGTAACTTTATTTTTATAATACAGGGAGAAGGACGTTTCTCTGAACAGTGTGACCCCATGGTGTCCAAGGTGGAGTAGGAGTCAGGCAACTTCAGATAACGAGAATCCCAGGTCCAGAGAAGTTTGGGAGCATAACCCCATGGTGTCCAAGGCTGAGTGGGAGTCAGGCAGCTTCAGACAGCAAGGATCCCATGGCCTGACCAGAGTAAGAAATTGTGCAGACTCTGTGTAAAGAGCAGAAAGGAGACACACAACTCCTGTAGCCACAATGAACTAAGAGTCCACTAAGATCTAACTAAGAGTGAACCAAGGAAGCAATGGGCAGATATCAGTGTTAGAATACATATAACAATATAAATAACAGCAAGGCACCACCAGAAGAAGCTGATGTCTCTACAACACCAAGACCAGAACAGACGAATGAAGAGGAAACAGAAGGAAACAACAAAATAAATACCTTCATGAAATTATAGAAGTCTTAAAAGAGGATATGAAAAAGTCCCTTAAAAAATAGAAGAAAAAAACAAATAAAAAATAGAGAAAACTAAGAAAGAAAAATTCAACAAATGAAAAAATCATTCCAGGAACTAAAAATTGAAATAGAAACAATAAAGAAGGCACAAAATGAAGCAAAGGATGAAATAGAGAATCTGAAGAAAAGTGGGACATAAACAACAGGCCCCAGGAAATCCAGAGAATTATCAAGTCATTCTTTGAAAATTTAAACTACACTAAAATGGAAAACCTTAAAGAAATGGACAGCCATCTGGACAAGTACCAATTACCAAAATTAAATCAAGTACAGATTAAAAACCTAAGCACACCTGTAAGACCAAGAGAAATTAAAGCTGTTATTAAAAGTCTCCCAAATAAAAAAAGCCCAGGTCCAGATGGTTTTATTGCGGAATTTTACCAGATATTCAAAGAAGAACTAATATCAATACTCAACAAACTGTTCCATTCAGTAGAAACTGAAGGAATGTTTCCAAACTCTTTCTATGAGGCCACAATCATCCTGATACCCAAGCCACTCAAAGATGCAACTAAGAAAGAGAAATACAGACCAATCTCCTTCATGAACATTGATGCAAAAATACTCAATGAAATTTGGGCAAACCAATTACAAAAACATATAAAAAAGTCATCCACCATGATCAAGTAGGCTTCATCCCAGGAATGCAGAAATGGTTCAAGATATGAAAAACTATGAATGACATCCATCATATACACAAATAAAAGGAAAAAAACCACATGATGATCTCCTTGTATGCTAAAAAAGCCTTTGACTAAGTCCAACACTCGATTATGATAAAAGTCCTGGAAAGATCAGGAATACAGGGAAAATTCCTAAGTAAACTAAAGGCAATTTACAAGAAACCAAAGACCAACATCAAACTAAATGGAGAAAAATTCAAAGTAAGCCCACTAAAATCAGGAACTAAACAAGGCTGTCCCCTCTCCCCTTATCTGTTCAATATAGTTCTCAAAGTTTTAGCCAAAGAAATAAGAGAAAGAAAGGAGATCAAGGGGATACAAATTGGAAAAGTAGAAGTGAAACTATCTCTGTTTGCAGCTGATATGATTCTATACATAAGTGATCCACAAAATTCTGCAAGGGAGACATTTACAGCTGATAAACACCTTCAGCAATGTAGCAGGATACAAGATCAACTGAAAGAAATCAGTAGCCATCTTATACACTAAAGATAAAAGTGCTGAAAAAGAAATAAGGGAAACATCACCCTGTATAATAGCTACAAAATGCATTAAATACCTTGGAGTAACTATAACCAAAGAAGTAATAGATCTGTTTGACAAAACCTTTAAATCACTGAAGAAAGAACTTGAAGAAGATATCAGAAAATGGAAAGATTTCCAATGTTTCTGGATAGGTAGGATCAACACAGTAAAAATGGCAATTCTATCAAGAGCAATCTACAAATTCAATGCAATTCCCATCAAAATTCCAGCTCAATTTTTTACAGACTTTGAGAGAACAATAGTCAACTTCATTTGCAATAACAGGAAAGTCAGAATTGCCAAAACAATTTTGCTCAACAAAAGAACCTCAGGAAGTATCACCATCCCCGACTTCAAGTTATACTATAGAGCTACAGTAATAAAAACAGCCTGGTACTGGCATAAAAACAGACTTGTGGATCAATCGAATCAATTTGAAGATCCTGACATTAACCCAAAAAAACTATGAACACTTGATCTTCAACAAAGAGGCCCAAAATATTCAATGGAAAAAAGATAGTATCTTCAACAAATGGTGTTGGCATAGCTGGTTGATACTGTATAGAAAACTGCAAATAGATCCAAGCCTATCACCCTGCACAAAACTCAAATCCAAGTGGATCAAAGGGCTCAACATAAACCCAGCCACTCTGAACTTGATAGAAAAGAAAGTGTAAAATACCCTCCAGCGCATTGGCACAGGTGACCACATCCCAGGTGACCACATCCCAAATATAACACCAGTAGCACAGACACTAAGAACAACAAATAATAAGTGGGATATTCTGAAACTGAGAAGTTTTTGAAAGGCCAAGGACCCAGGATAAACTGTGGATTTTACTTCACAGCTTCACATGTTGGCCTCTCTACTAGCCTCTATTTAGGGATACCCTGGCACATGCATGGCCTCAGCAGCTTTCAGTAGACATGGAGACAAATTCCATAACTCATTTCTTCTATTTTTAACTCTAATGACAAAACTATACAACCAAAATTGACAAGTGTTGCTGCTTGTTGGGACTGGAATTTGCTTCCCTCATTCAATTATACCTTCTTCAGTTTTCAGTCCTTCGTTGGTTAAGTTTGGTTATTCTTATACTTGCTGTGTAGATCAAGCTGGTCTCAAATTCATTGGTGAGGTCTCCCAACCTCTGCCTTCCCAGTGCTAGGATAAAAAGTGTGCCATATTTTCCAAGCTCTAAGCTTTTCTTTAGTTCCTTTTCACAAGTTAAAATCTTAGATGGGTGGGAGCTTGTCCTAAGATCACCACTAACTTTATTCCATTTCTTAATCCATTTATCTTTTTGAACATAGAATTTTAGCTCCATTTCATTTTCTGTAATTTATATTTTGTAATTTGCTCTGCTCATGTTGCTTCTTTTTATTATATATCTTCATTAGAATTACCACTCATAAACACATTACAGAGGCTATAATAGGCTGTTTTAAAATTTTTCTGTGCCAATTGAATTAAAACACTTTACTTTAGCTTGAGGTAGACTTTTTGGATTAGGGCAAAAGGCAGCCATTTTCTTTGTCAAAATATCACAAGAATGATCTCTAGGTAGCCTAATAAAATCCTTCTCCTCTGTAACCTCTTGAGCAATCCCCCCACAGTTCATCAAATCACAATTAACATCACTGTCTTCCATGTTCTTACTAGTACGGCACATTAAACAGTGCTTAAAACATTTCACTGCTTTCATAAACTAAAGTATCCAAGTACAAACTCCTTCAAGTAATACCAGTTTCAGGCTTATCACAGCAATGTCCTAGTCCCTGGTACTGCCTTCTCTATTAGTTGGGGTTTATACTGCTGTGAAGAGACACCATGGCCATGTTCTCTTATAATATAGCCACTCTATATGAGATTATGGGAGTAATTACATTCAAACTACTACAGAGAGAAAAAAATTCTGAATATAGTTGAACTTTCTGATCTGTCATTAACTTTTGAAGAATATATTTTCTGATTTATAGTCACCTGTATTAGTAATTTTGCAACAGCTTACTGGTGAATTTTTCATTTGAATACTTACATTAATTTTTGGTTCATTTTAAATTTAACTTTTACTTTGAGAATTTTATACATGGTATCCAGACCCAACTTATAACTGTATTCCAATTTTTTTTTTGTCTTCCGAAGTTGCAGATAAGTGTTAACTTTGACTCTTTCTTTTCTATGCTGCTTCTAATTGTATAGTCTTATTTTGGACCCAAAGCAAATATAAATACCTCTTGAATGAAAGCGGGTGGTTCCATGCCTTTGTCTTCTTGTAGATAAAATCTTATATTTTTCTTTGACATATGCCTATTCTTTCTCCTCTTTCATCTCTAAGTACAAGATAAGTAATGGGGAAACAAGTTCTGAAAGTACATTTTATCTCTTTCATTATTGACTTTTTACTTTTTACATGATTTCCTTCCATTCCTAGGTACAGGAATGCAAGTAGTTAATATGTAAGTAGTTGTTCCACAAAGGTGTGAGTATAGTTAGTGTGAACTTAGAACTTTATTGAATTACACTATTCTAGAAGAAACTGGACATTAGAGCTTAACTTAATACATGGTTTAATAAATTTGAACTGTAAATCTGTTCACTGGTAAATTATTTGGTCAACAATTTTCCTTCAAAGATGGTAATTTTTAAGCATCTTTCAAAAACCTATTTTTGAAATACACCTGTACCCTTAGAAATTAACAATTAAACCCTGACTAATTATGATGTCTTGCCCCAGTCAGCGGGGTCTTCAATGTGGACCTGAAACTAAGGGTGAGACAAATGGGAGACAAGAACACAAAAGACAGAACAGTAACCTAGGGAGACTAAAACATTAGCTGCCCTGACTTTGGAATGCAGGGAATAGGTGGGCAACAGTAGTGTGTGTTTTCCAGCTGTAAAAATATTAACACCCTTTTAATACATCCTCTTGTGCCAGTGCATGAAATAGTAACAAGAAATGTGGCTAGGGCAACTGTCTTCTATTTTGACATTTCTGACTTGTGTTTTTGTGATGCCCTTTGATCACTGATGCACATAGCACATATAGGATGTGGAAAGTTATGAAAATAACCAGAATTATACATCAACTAAATTGATTCCAATGTTTCTTAAAATCAGTCTCCTTAGCTCTCCACAATCTCAAATCCTTGTCCATTCTTTCATTTTTGTAACAGTTATTTGATCTGTTGCTTTATGCTGATCTTCATATTAGAGTCTCCATCCCAAGAAACAAGCCCTAATACTTTTCAAGTACCTTTGCTCCTTATATCACTCTGTGTTTTACATCATTGTTTCTGCTGTCTGAGAACCCCAAATTATAGCCATGCCTAATCTTCTAATACTACTGATTGTTTCTATCTTCTTTTAGGCCAGGACCCAGACAGCAGATGCTGCTTCCACTATGATGATTATGTAGGGTTCTAATACCCAGCTGTGGCCCAGTAGACCAATAGAGATACAGTCTTCACCAGAAGTTCCTCTGAATGTAGTAGAAAAGAAAGTTCTGTGGTGATGACTTGGATAAATAAGAGAAGATAGATGAGTTTCTCTGGGTTGTACCTTTGTAAACCACTCATATCACTGTGAACTAGCTGGATGTTGTTCAGCAGCTATGGCCAGTTCAGTAACCCATTATCTACAAATGCTTATATGCCCTTCTATATGCATATGCCTTCCTACTTACATATGTATCCCACAGCTTCTCTATGCCTTCTCACCTTTAAAAACCTTCCAACTTCCATTAACCTTCTTACCTATATAGGCCTAACCACTTGCCTTCCTGTTGCAGAAAGATTTCCCGGGCCATTTGGGCCTGGGGTTTTCGGACCTGGCCCATGGGTGGCTTTTTCTCCCAAAGAAATGGATCAGACACTTATATTAACTTCATACTGTTTGGCCCATGTCTCAAGCACATTACTAGCTAGCTCTTTCATCTTAAATCAACCCATTTCTATTAATCTGTCTGCCATGTGGCCCAGCCTGCGGCTCACCTGGATTCATTACATTTTTTCTTCTTCCGGGGTCAGATGGCATCTGGCTAACTCCACCCTCCTTCTACCTGTTTCTCCTTCGATTCTCCACCCACTTCTAAGGTGCTGCACTTAGGCCAAAACAGTTCTTTTATTTACAGCATACAGAGAACATTCCACCACACCTTTCTAACTACAAAAGACCTCTTACTTGACTCTGCCTTCCCACCTGCATAAACTCTCCCACATGCCTATGCCTTCCCACATGCCTATGCCTTTCCACCTGCATAGACCGTCCCACCTGCATAAGCTATCCCATGTGCCTGTGCCTTCCCACCTGCCTGTGCCTTCCTACCTGCAAAAGCCCTCCCACCTAAATAAGCCGTCCTACCTGCCTCTGCCTTCCCACCTGCATAGGCCCTCCACCTGCCCATGTCTTCCCACCTGCATAAGCTCTTCAGTCTACATACTGCATTTCCACCTGCCTTTGCCTTCTCAATTACATTTACCCTTTCACTTGCATAAGCCTTTCCATCTGTTTACTTTTCTTTTCCCCCATGGATACCTTCCCATAATTAGATGCTCAGCAACTTGCATGTGCCCTCCTACCTTTATATGCCCTCCTGCCTGTACATTTTCTTCTAACAAAAGGTACTTTGTTATTTGTTTGTGCCTTGCCTCCATACTACTGTTCCATCACAAATAAACCCTCTCTCTCATCTCAACTTTCTCTACCATATTCACAAAGCCACTTCTGTTAATCCAGAAAATTATACCCACTGTTAACTGTTACCATTATTATAATTTATTTTGTCCTATCTTAAATGAAAGTAATTATTATTGTGCTAATAGTCTGAAGTTATTTTTTTGTCTTATTACTTTGCCTAGTCTAACTCTTAATACTGATTCATCTAACATGAAGGCAACTTAGAAGAAAAATGATATGCTCAAATTCCACCATTAAAGATGATTGCTCATGAAAAAAAAAAGAGTTCAAGGGCTAAAAATAATTGCAGGTATTGTACTGGGGCCCAGGTATGTATTTTTTCATCTGGACTAGCTAGAGTATTAGCAAGATGATGAAAAAAATTGTCAGAAAGAAAAAATAAAAGAAAGAACAAAGATCCAAACAATCCTTGAAGTGGCTTGAAGCAAGAAGGCATTACTCAGAAATCCAAAGGAAGTTGGTAAGATTTCAGTAAATATAGTGAGTGGGCAGAAACATGGGACTTCAGGCACTAGGTAATGGATTCTCGGTTGCTGATCAGTACTTACTGGCTTTCAAAGAGATCAAAGACTTTCATAAATTCTAAAGTCCCTTTGACCTTTCAGAGAATGATAATTTACTTTTAGTAAAGGTATGATTTCACCTGTCTTTTTGCAGAAACAATGCTGGAGTAGTTGAGAGTTACATCCTGATGCACTAGCAAGAGAAAGACTGTCATGAAACCTTAAAGTTCACTTCCAATGTCACACTTTCTTCAACAAGGCTACACCTCCTAATCCTTTCAAATAGTGCCACACCTTGGTGACCAAGCATTTAAATCTATGAGCCTGTAAGGCCATTCACTCACATTTCACTCCCTGGATCCCAGAGGCTTGTAGGCATATCACAATAAGAAAATGTATTCAGTCCAACTCTAAAAATTCCCATAGTCTATCACAGACTCAACTATTTAAAAGTCCAATGTTCAAAGTCTCTTCTGAGACTTATAGCAGTCTCTCAACTATAACCCCCTATAAAATCTAAGTAACAAAGCAGATCACATACTTTCAACATACAATGCCACAAGATATATATTGCCATTCCAAAAGGGAGTAATGGGATCATAATGGAGTAATACTGTACCAAAGCAAGACTGAAAACCAGCTGGGCTAATTCTAAACTCTGCATCTTCATGTCTGGTGTCAAAAAGCTTTTTAAATCTCCAGCTCCTTTCAGCTTTGTTGAATGCAACCACATTTCTCTCTCTCTCTCTCTCTCTCTCTCTCTCTCTCTCTCTCTCTCTCTCTCTCTCTCTCAGGCTGGTTCCAATTACAGCCTGCAGGTATCCCACAAATTTATCATCTTAACATCTTTGGGGCTCTGACATAGTCCAGGCTTCAGTTTTATGCATTAGCCTCTCTTTGCTTCCATGTGGGAGCACCTCTAACACATGTGTGACCTCAGCAGCTTTTCTTAGTTGTGGAGGGAGATTCCATACCCTCTTTCTTGTATCCTTTACTCTAAAGCCAGAACTAGATGGCCAAAACTTCCCAGTTCTTCTGCTTGCTGATGCTGAAACTTGGTCACTTCGTTCAATTACATATATAACAGCTTTCTATTTTCCATGGCTTCCTTTACTGCTTAAACTTTTCTTTAATTACTTTAACAAGTTGGAGACTTAGTTGAATGGGGTCTCTCCCTTTATTCCATTTAGCATCAGACTTTAAATTTCCTATCCCCTTGAGCACTGGACTCCATTCCACTTCCGGCTGCCCCTTTACCCTGAAACTGTACATTCTGTATTTTCCTTGCTTAGCTTACTTCTTTTCATTATAGATCTGCATAAGAGTGGCTACTAATAATCACATGACATAGTCAATGTTGAGCTGTTGCAAAATCTCTTCTGCCAATGCCATTATTTCAAAACTCTTCAATTTAGTCTCCGAGAGATTTTTCAGAAAGGGCAAAAACCAGTCACATTCTTTGCCAAAATATCATAAGAATGGCCTCTAAGCTGCTTACTAATATTCTTCTTTTCTAAAACTTCTTGAGTTTGACCTTCACAGTTCAAATTGCCTTCAATACAGTCTTCTACACTTCTATAAAAAGGTCCCATTTAGGGTCACTTAAATAATTCAATTGCTTTTTCTAATCCACAGCTCTAAAGTCCACATTTCACCAATCATCATGGTGAGGCCTATCACAGTAATACCATGCTGGTACCAACTTCTTTCTTAGTATTCTGGTGCTGTGAAGAGACAACATAAACAAAGAAACTCTAATAAAAGAAAAAATTTCATTGGTATTTGCTTACATTTTCAGAGATTTATTAGTTTATCATTATGTCAGGTAACAGAAGTACACAGGTGCTGAAGAAGTATCTGACAGTTACATCATGATCTGCATGCATCAGGGAGAAAACTGGACTTAGCATGGGTTTTTTTTTTAATACCCAACGCCCACATTCAATGACACACTACCTCCAATAAGGCCATACATTCTAATTCTTTCAAATAGTGCCACTCCCTGGTAACCAAGCATTGAAATCTATGAGCCTATGAGGACCATTCTTATTCAAACCACTACACCCTAGTTTTGCATTTCTCATGTCTCTAGTCTGTGGCACCTTTACTATTTGTGGATGTTGGCTGGTGCTAATATGAATGTCATAATTGGTCACTGTCACATAAATGCTATGAGATATTTTTTCTTTTCTTTGCCTGCACATACTCCTCCCCAAACACTATTTTTTAAAATAATTGCAGATTTTGAAAAAAATGTAGATTTATAGGAAATGTACAAAAAATGGTAAAATTATCTCAGTAGGTATTTACCTCAACTTCCTCCCATGTTACAAGTCTTGTATCAGAATAATTCAGTTATCTAAGCCAGAAGCTTATCAGTGCTACAATAAGAAGAACCAAGCTACAGATTTTGAATTTTACTACTTAATCCAGGTTAATAGCATTTTTCTAATCCAGAATCTCATAATGGCCCTTTTTCACTCTAATACAAAATCCTGTGTCACGTATTGTTATATCTTTTCTCTCCCCTGTCCTTTAATCTGTGACAGTTCTTCAGTCTTTCCTTTTGTTACTATAAAATTTCTAAAGATTTCATTTTATGTTTTTTGTTTGTTCTTTATATATATGTATATATATGTATATAAATATGTGTGTATATATATATATGTATATATATATATATATATATATATATATATATATATATGGTCTCACTATTAGCCTTGGTTATCCTGGAGCTCCCTAAACAAGGCGAGCCTTGAACTCACAGAGATCTGCTTGCCTCTGCCTAACAAGTGGATTAAAGGCATGTGCTACCACAGACCAGCAGTAATTTGTAAAACTTTTTAAAGGTTCTCAGTTACTCTGTAACAGTGCTTTTAATTTGGAGTGGGTTTTTTTGCAATTAGTTTGAGGTTGTGCAAGATTTGCAACCACAATATATTAATTTGTTGTGTCTTCTTAGGACATCACCATAGGGGCACAGGCTGGCCCTAATTTGGTTAAGTTAGTGGCTGCCAAGTAACTCCTTTCCCTTTGAAATTGATACAAATTGTAAAGAGATATTTTTTCAGCTATGCTAATTTGTAATCTTTCCTAAAAATTTTACCTAATGATTTTAGTACACATAGGTCTTGCTTGTGACAATTATTGTGGTATTTGCCATGAGGTAATTTTCCATTTCTCTCATTCTTTCTATTTTTGTTAATTAACTTTGTTAATTGATACATACTATTTGATATACACAATTTCATATATGTATACAATATATTCTGCTTATTCTCTTCCTCAAACTCTCATTCATCTTCCTCTCATTCCAGCCTTGGCTACAAGTCTCTTCTATTCATGACTTTTGGTTTTATTCTGTGACCCATTTAGTTTAACCTGAATCATCCATGTGATCCCTGGATTGGAACTATCTATTAGAACCTTGTGGGATCATCAGTAAATACACAACTGAAGGTAACTGTGGTAAAAATGTTCTCTGTGCTTGCTGGGAAGGAGATAGGGAGATGTGAAGAAGAAAGTGTGATTGGAGGGGGTGGGACGGAGAAGGGACTTTGAACAAGGATATACACGAATAAAAAATGATTAGATTCTTTACTCAAAACTAGGTTTGTAGTCATGATAAAATCAAATATCATTTAAAAAGACAAGCTTTGGCCTTCTATATATATTTTCAAGATTAATCCTAAAGCAAGTAACTAAAAACAAAGTTTGTTTGAAATCAGGTATACTTAATAGATGGTTGCCTGGTCAAATTATGCATCCATCTAATAACATGCTAGCAATATTAGCAAAATAAGAAATTTTATTTTTGCCTTTTATTATTAAGACTTTATTTTTATTTTATATTTATATGTTTGTACAACCTAATGAAAAATTTTAGAACAACAATGTGAACAGGTTTGGAATAGATTCAAAAACAAACCTGGGAGTAAATTGAAATAAAAAATATTTTACAAATATTTCTTCTAGATAGTATGATGGCCAAAGAATACAAACATAATTACATGTTTCTCAAATTCCCCTGGAGTCCAAAGGGAGTTAACCAAAAATAAAGTCAGTAAGAATTAGATTATTTTGAAGTTTTTTTTTTTTAACCTAAAGTGATTTTGGTACAGCCTGAGAATCTGTTACATTATACTGTCTACAAAATGTAATAAAAAACTAAAGCCTTCAAACTTCAAAAAAAAATGTTCTCTGCATGCTGTAAATAAAGTAACTGTTTTGGCCTATGGCGAGCACTGTAACAATAGGCAGAAAATCAGAGTAGAAACATGTAGAAGACGAGTGGAGTCAGTCAGTTTCCATCTAGCCGCCCAAGCATATAGGACCCAGGTGAGCTAAAGGCCATGGGCCACGGCCACGTGGCAGGTAGATTACTAGAAATGGGTTGAATTAAGATGAAAGAATTATGTAGATGTATTAATGTGCTTGAGATATAGGCAAAACAGTATGAAATTAATATAAGCGTCTGATTCATTTCTTTGGGGACTAAAAGCTGCCATGGGCAAGGTCAGAACTTCTGGCCCAAATGGGGACAGAAATCTTTTACAACAGGTAATGGTTCCCCACTTACCAAAATCTCTCAGTAGCAAGTAGCACAACAGTGAGAAGTGGGGCCCCTAAGCCTTTTCTCTCTTTCTTTGGCTGCTGTTGGGTCCATTTTTATACAGTGAAGGCATTTGCAGCTACTGAGTTTATGATTACGATAATTGTATCTTGCCCAGGAAATGATATCTTATAGCCATTCTCTCTATCTTTTGGCTATCACAAGCTTTCTGCCTATCTCTTTCACAATGTTTCCTAAGTATTGAAGAGCATAGTATAAACATTGTGTTTTAAGGATGAGTACTCATCTGACACTCAGTATGAGGGCCCTGTGAAGCCATGAATGTCTGAATTTACTGCCACTGTTCACTGCAAAGATAGTCTTCTCTAATTAAGGCAGAAAGTAACATGTCTATAAATTTACGTCTTTTAAATTTAGAATTTCTCTGCAGGAGTATGAGAGCTATAACCTCTCACTTGCTTACTTATTTATGTAGTTATTTGTTGCTGGATCCTAACAGCTCCCTCAGGGGAGGTGGAAGAAGGCACAGAGTCAATGACACAGACTCCCAGAGTTAGTTGAAAAGGGCTAACTTATTTATTCAACAATGGGGAGAGCCTTATATACCTTCCTCCCAAAATCCAGGCTGTTTTCATGATCTGGTGATATTGCATTGCTGTCCCTCATTGGCTGGTGTCACGAGCAAAATCCCGGGCACTCCCCCAGTGGTCAGCTGGAGACAAATTGGACAGAAAGCTCAGACACTCAATGGCAGTTCAATAACCTTTTACTGATGCTTATTCAGAATACACAATCCACATCAAACACATTAGTCACACATTAATATAATCATATGACCTTTCTCGCCGCTCGTGTCCACGCTTTCTGTCAGTACCCATCGAGGGTGAATGTAGCCAGGCCTCAGTCGCTGGTTCGGGCAGCAGTTCCCTTGGAGGCTTGTCTCCCTGTACCTAGGATACAGAGTCTGGTCCTTCAGCGTCCTGGGAGTCGACCAGGGTCGGAGGGAGTTTGACTGTGGAGCCTCTTCAGAGTTTCCAGGTGTTAGCCTCTGGGGACTGGGTGGAGCCCCCCTTCACTTCAGCCGTGAGGCTCAGGTCAAAACTCAGCAGCTTTGCGTCCGTTCTCACTTAATATGCTAATACAGTTGCCAGGCCACATCACCCTAGCAACTGGGTGAGGTAATCCTTCTCACCTTATCTATCCCTGCCTTTCACTCTGTAACTCCTGATAGCCAGGCTGGGCTCGGGTGGAGTGCTAGGAGGGTGTCCTTCTGCTTATCTTTGTTCCTCTCTGCACCTCTATCTATGTCTTCACACATTAAATGATGTCACTCAGGCCTAGCCTAACTTGTCCAAAGGACTTCCATTTTATGCTCTTTACAGCTGGGCATAATCAGGAGATCTGACAGCATCTGTTATGAGACAGATTCCCAATAGTCAGAACTTTGAGTGGTGCTTGTTGCTAGGCAGAATCTGAGCATTCAGGAATGTTGAACAAACAGTTGTTTTAGGCCCTCAGGCAGACTCCAGGTTGCCTTATAAGGAAGTACATTATGTGCATGCCTTGGCACCTAGTTTGAACCAATTTCCTTGGCCCTTGTTTCACTACAGTTATTTGTCAGTATAGATTTATAAACATTTAGTTTATTATATTACTTACTATTTATTGTTATTTTTCAAATTGCTTATTTTGTGATCACTGTGATTCTGGTTGGTGCCTGTGTTTTCTTGACATGTCCTTAAAAATGATTAAATATATCATTTATATGTTTGTTTGTTTCTCAAAAGTGCTCTATTTTTTTCTAAAGGAAAACTGTATTTTAACAGTCAACACCTAGAGAATAATTCTAATTGTTTGCTAATTATATCTGAAGAGAGTAAACTTAGCTCAAGAAACCCCATTTTGCATTCTATGAGCTATTTTATAAGAAGGTAAAAATAAAGTTTAGTTTCTCATTTCTGATGGGGGTGGGGTGCTGCCCAGGTCTGGGAGAAGAATAGTCATGCCTGATCAGTCCTGGGAAAAGAACATGTTCTAAAAGAATAGACTTAGCAAGGGGCCTCCCCAGTTCTGAGAGAAGAATACCTGTCCATCTCTTGGAGATCAGCCAAGACATCAGCCCAGGTCTGGGAGAGGAATTCATTCTTGATTGACTAGTTCTGAGAAAAACCAGACATCACAGGTAGGGTCCTGGTGGGATCCATCCAGGTGGGGTCTAAAGATACTCTGGGGCAGAAAGATCCTAAGCACGAGGCAATCAGTAGCACATCAGCACTGTACCCCCAAGCAACCAACTTTTTTGTAGCTTTTTCCTATAAAAAACCCCTTGTAGCTAATGGCACCACCTACTTCTTGCTCTGTTGTCAAAGAAACTTGAAGTATGCTCCCTGCCTGGCTTGTATTGTGCTGCCAATAAACCTTGCTGTTTGCATTCTGGACATTTCTGGCTTCAGTCGTCTCTCTGTGGGTTGAGCTCTGGGGAAACAACAATATCAACAGTCAGTAGACAGAGTTAGATGATGCGTGTGGGTACTAACCCAGATACATATACATCTGTATTTCTCTCTTTCTTCCTTCTATTTTTCCCCAGACAGGTTATCTCTATGTAGCCTTAGCTTTCCTGGAACACACTTTGTAGAACAGGCTGGCCTTAAACTCACAGAGATCCAACTGCTCTGCTTCCTGAATGCTGTGGTTAAAGGTATGTACCACCTGGCTCTACATCTATATTTTTATGTAGTTGAATGTATGCCAAAGGCCTTAAGTTTCTTCTGACACCTCCAATTCCAATAAAACATCTCAAGATTCATTCTAATGTCTTTCTTATTTGAACTCTGAGACTGACAAATGTAACTCTCATCATCTAAAATATGCTATTTTCTTTTTTTCCTTGTCCATCTGAAGGCAAGATGAGTCACCAGAACCTCTACTGGAGTCATCCACAGAAGTTCGCCAGGGTTTTTGCTTTTTGTGCATCTGCCCAAACTGCCATGATCTGATACAGAAATTTAGGCTGAATGTGTGCAGTCACGATTTTGGTTAGTATGTGAAGGACATAGGTTTTATTAAGTTGGACTAATAGGCCTTTAATGGGTTATTCAAGACTCAGTGAAAAAGGTCATATTATTCTCTGTACATAAAAGTGGGAACAAAACTTTAAGACCTACAAAATATATATTGTTCCTGGATTTATTCTATTCTATCTTTCACACAAGATAATTTTAGAATTATCAACTCATGTCTGTAAGAACCAGGATTACTAACTAGAATGTGGCATTTGTGTGAAGTTCTTTATGTCTTTAGTTCTTATGATATCTAATCGAAACAGCCTCTTCTAAGAACACATAGATTTAGACTTTTCTCCCCTATCTCATTTTGTGTGATTATGATATTCATGTGTAATGCAGTTTGGTTTAAATTATGACTATATTCTATTTTGGGTTGGCTTACATTCAGGTTTATGTATTTATCTATTGAAGGAGTATATTGATACATTTTTTTAAACAATTACAATTAAAATAGAATTACATCACTTTTCCTACTACTTTCCTCTACTCCATCCCAGCTACCAACTCATGTCCCCCCATTCAACAGTTACTAGCTTTTTTATTACTACTATTGTTACATGAATATATATATATATATATACAAATACATACATGCATGTGTGTGTGTGTGTGTGTGTTTACAACCTACTAAGTCTTTTTTTTTTGGTGTGTATATAGTATCAAGAATGACTCTGATTTGGAGAAGAAATAAGGTTGCTCATTCCTGGGAAAGGTTTCCCCTCCTCCCAAGAGGTTTCTAAATATGGACTGAACATTGCAAATATAATTCTTACTTGATAATTTTTCTTATTGTGTATAGTTTTACTGTGTTGGAGTTAAAAACATTCCTTTTTATTCAGACAAAAGGGGAAATACTGAGGGATATTTAAGTAAACTGTGTAAAGATGAAAAAAAAGGACATGTGGTTGAACATTATGAAGTAAATCATGTTCCATCAAAATTCCCGTGTTTTAGCTCCAACTTTCATGACCTCTTTTAGGTATTGAGGAAGAAGCCTTTATACATCTCATTAAATAAAAATGAAGCTATTCAGCATTATTTGTAATAGTCAGAACCTGGAAACAACCTAGATGCCTCTCAACTGAAGAATAGATAAAAAAGGTGGTACACAAGGGGAATGTAAAAGCAGCAAAACGAAATGACATCTTGAAATTTGCAAGTAAATGGATAAAACTAGAGAAAAAAAATCCCAAATGAGATAACCCAAACACAGAAAGTCAAACATGAAATGTATTCACTCATAAGAGGATATTAGACATAACGTAAAATCAAGGATAACTAGGCTACAATCCACAACCCCAGAGAAGCTAGGTAAAAAGGAGGATCCTAAAACAGATATCCATAAATCCCTTTGGAAAGGGGAAATAGATAAGACCATCTGAGTAAATTGGGAGTATGGCAGGAGAGGGAGCAAGGGGAGCTGGAAGGAGAACATGAGGGAATGGGGTGGTTGATTTGGGAGATGGACAGAGAGGGAGAACAAAGAAGTAGATCTTGATAGAGAGAGTCATTTGTGGGGGGATAGGGAGAAACCTGGTGCTAGGAAAATTCCCAGGAATCCACAAGAATGATCCCACCTAAGACTAAAAGCAATAGTGATGAGAGTGCCTGAACTGGTCTTCCTCTATAATCAAATTGATGGTCACCTTAAATGTCATCATAGAACCTTTATCTAGCAACTGATGAAAACAGATGCAGAGATCCACAGCTAAGCATTGGGTCAAGCTCTCAGTCCAGTCAAAGAGGGGCCGGAGGGATTATGTAAGCAAAAGCATCAAGGTTATGATGGGGAAACTCACAGAGACAGCTGACCTGAGCTACTAGGAGCTCACTGACTATGGATTGACAGCTGGAGAGCCTGCACTTCATGGGACCAAACTAGGTCCTCTGAATGTGGATGACATTTGTATAGCTTGAGAATTTTTGGGGGCCTTTGGCAGTTGAACCAGAATTTCTATGTAGAGCATGAACTGGGATTTTGGAGCCCATTTCCAGACTCTTTGCTCTGCCTTGATACTGGAGAGGGGCTTGATTGTGCCTCAACTTGATATGTCAGACTCTGTTGACTCCCCATGGGAGGCCTTAGCTTCTCTGAGGAGTGGATGGGAGGGGAAGCTGGGGAAGAGAAGGAGAGTAGGGGAACTGTGATTGTTATATAAAGTGAAAAATATCTTTTCAATAAAAAAAAAATCTACTTTTATAAAATTTACAAAGTTCATGGAGGATTTATTTTAAGCTATTTAATTTTTTTCTGTAAAGTATGGTAGCAATACCAGTAAACCCTACACTTTGGAAATAGAGACAAAAAGAAGCAGGAGGATTTCTGTGAGTTGAAGGTCAACCTGGTCTATACAGTGAGCTACAGGACAGCCAGGGCTACCTAAAGAAACCTTGTTTCAAACAGTATAAAACACATATGCAAAAAAATTAATTTTTAGAATTTTATAAATGTTAATTTCTAGTATATTTTATTGTTGTGTTAACAGGGTTTTCTTTTCTTTTTGAAACTTGATCTTACTTTATAGTACATATTAGCTTGGAACATAC
Organism: Sigmodon hispidus; assembly: GCA_004025045.1. Taxonomy (NCBI): domain Eukaryota; kingdom Metazoa; phylum Chordata; class Mammalia; order Rodentia; family Cricetidae; genus Sigmodon; species Sigmodon hispidus. The sequence goes on along the minus strand of PVIH01012601.1, from coordinate 42,735 downwards.
TATATATATCTCTGGTTGTCTTTAAAATTTAATAACTTTCTACTAGGTAATTTTACACTATTCAGCCTGATTTCAACTTGCTAAGAGGTGGAAGTATAGGAGCATGCTGCCATGTCTGGTGGAAGGTATTACAATTTTGAACAAATTATTGAGAGGTAATTACATGATGAATAGTATGTATTTATTTTATTTTTATTATGAATAAAGTCATATTTTTTTATCCATATATCCCCTTGTTCAAACTCTCTTCCCCCTCCCGCCCCTCCCAGTCACTCACTCTTCTCCTCATCACTTTATCTTCTCCCCAGCAAGGGCAGGAGGTCCCAAGGTCTCAATATGGCTTAGTTCAGCATCCACTTCAGGCAGATCCGCTTTTCTTATCCCAACATTAAGACTGGGTCAGGTCTTCCTCTGGAGAGAATGGGCTCCAACGTGCCAGTCCAAGGTGTTTCAGATCCCAAGCTGTACAGTGGCTGTGATTTGTACCTTAGGTATGCTTTGCTTTTTGTTTAAAGTCTGCTAATGAGTGAGTACATCCCCTGGTTATCTTTCTGGGTTTGTGATACCTGGCTCAGGAGGATATTTTGCGAAGCCAATCATTTGCCTTCAAATTTTAGGATATCATTTGTTCTTCCTGCTAAGTAGTACTCCACAGTTTGTTAATCCATTCTTCAGTTGAGGGGCATCTAGGTTGTTTCCAGATTCTTGCTATTATGAATAATGCTGATATGAACACAGTTGAGCTAATGGCTTTGGAGTGCAAATGTGCATCTTTAGGGTATATGCCCAGTAGTGGTAATGCTGGACCCTAGGGGAGATTGGTTTCCAGTTTTCTGAGAAACCATGATACTGCATTCCAGAGTGGCTGAATAAGCTAACACTCCAACGCACAATAAGGAGTATTCCTCAAGCTCTGAAACCTCTCCAGCATAGGCTGTCATCTTAGACAATCTGACAGGTGAAAGATGATATTTCAAAATTGTTTTGATTTGCATTTCTCTGATAGATAAGATGTTCTGCACTTTTTAAAGTGGCTTTCAGCCATTTGTAATTCTTCTGCTGAGAATTCCCTCTTTAGTTCTGAACCCCATTTTTTATTGGGTTATTAAGGGTTTGGGGCTCTAGTTTCTTAAGTTCTCTATATATTTTAGATCAGTCCTCTGTCAGATATAAGGTTGATGAAAATCTTTTCCCATTCTGTAGGCTGCCAATTTGTTGGAGGGTATTTCCAACTTTCTTTTCTATCAAGTTAAGTGTGGCTGGGTTTATGTTGAGGTCTTTGATCCACTTGGATTTGAATTTTGTGCAAGGTTGATAGGCTTGGATCAATTTGCTTTTTTCTACACACTACCATCCAGCTATGCCCACATCATTTGTTAAAGATTCTGTCTTGTTTGCATTGAATATTTTGGACCTCTTTGTCAAAGATCAGGTGTTCATAGGTTTTTGAATTAATGTCATGAGCTTCAGTTTGAGTCCACTGATATACAAGTCAGTTTTCATGCCAGTACCAGGCTGTTTTTATTACTGTAGCTCTATAGTATAACTTGAAGTCAGGGATGGTGATGCCTCCTGAGGTTCTTTTGTTGATCAAAATTGTTTTGGCAATCCTGGTTTTCCTGTTATTCCAAATGAAATTGAGTATTGTTCTTTCAAGGTCCAAAAAATATTGTGTTGGAATTTTAATGGGCAGTGCATTAAATTTGTAGATTGCTTTTGGTAGAATTGCCATTTTTTCTATGTTGATCCTACCTATCCAGGAACATGGGAGAGCTTTCCATTTTCTGATATCTTCTTCAGTTTCTTTCTTCAGTGATTTAAAGTTTTTGTCAAATAGATCTGTTAGTTCTTTGGTTATAGTTACTCCACGGTGTTTTATGGTATTTGTAGCTATTATAAATGGTGATATATTATATTATTTCATTTTCAGCACTTTTATCTTTAGTGTATAAGAGGAGTTCTGATTTCTTTGAATTAATCTTGTATTGTGCTACATTGCTGAAGGTGTTTATCAGCTGGAGAAGTTTCCTGGTAGAATTTTGTGGATCACTTGTCCATACAATCATATAATCTGCAAATAGAGATAGTTTCACTTTTTCTTTTCCAATTTGTATTCCCTTAATGTCTTTATTGCTTTAGCTAAAACATCGACAACTGTATTAAACAGATAAGGGGAGAGAAGACATCCTTGTCTAGTTCCTGATTTTAGTGGGATTGTTTTGAGTTTTTCTCCATTAAGTTTGATATTGGCTGTCAGCTTCCTATAAATCTCATTTATTATATTTAGATATTTTCCCTGTACTCCTGATCTCTCCAGGACTTTTATCATGAAGGACTGTTGGATTTTGTCAAAGGCTTTTTCAGCATCTAAGGATATAATCATGTGGTTTTTTTCCTTAAGTTTGTTTATATCATGGATGACATTTAACAGTTTTTTGTATGTTGAACCATTCCTGCATTTCTGGGATGAAGCCTACTTGATTGTGGTGGATGATATTTTTTTATATGTTTTTGTATACGGTTTTCCAGAATTTTCTTGAGAATTTTATCACTATTCACGACTGAAATTGTTCTGTAATTTTCCTTCTTTGTTAAGTCTTTGAGTGGCTTGAGTATTAGGGTAATTGTGGCAGCATAAAAAGAGTTTGGTGGGGCGGAGGAGGTGTGGATGTGCGGAGGGCCGGTGCTATTTATTACCTATTTGATTCAAGCTACACATATGGAGTTTTAGAAATGCCTTTATAAGAGGAAGGACCCTCATTTCCAGTTTGTGTTTTGTTTTGCAAAGCTTCGAGGTGCTCCACTGCCTTCTGTTGTGCTGAACTGCAGCTCAGTTCCTTTTAAAACAAAGCGCTCCCAGTAAGGGCATAGAGCATGAACGCTCAATCCCAAGAGCCCCGCAGGCAAAATGCAGTATTTATTCAATTGCCTTTTGCTGCTTCTGATGGGCTTTTCAAATGGGAGGAGTGGGGGAAAAAAGAAAGCTCAAGCTCCAAGAGCTGATAAATTCGTTTCTCTTTTTCTTTGGACTGTCACGGCCAGGTGGAGAAGATTTAAAAAAAACAAAAACAAAAACAAAAACAAAAACAAAAACAAAAAAACCCTAGGATTCTTCCCGGGTCTGAGAAGTAGATGATACCTAGATATGTAGGACAAGAAAGTCATTTTAGTCTCTTAAACCTGATCTGAAGAATCTACAACCACCTTAGGTAGTGGAAGGTGGACACCCTGAGCTTTGCCTCCTCCTCATAAGGCTCTAAGGTAGAGCGAACATTCTTGGAGACACTAACACAGCCAAGGTCACGGAAGCAACTGGTCCCCTGCTTCAGTGGGGTCTTTACCCAATTGCATTGGAGAGCCAAGGACCCAGAGTGCGTGCTGGATAGGGTGGAGGGCATTGGGAGGGAGGGTGCACTCTGATTCTCCGAATGAGCTGGGAAGCTTGATTCCCTCACTCCTCCTTCAAGGTGAGACTCAGCCACTCCCCCAAACTTGAGGAACAACTCCCGGGAAAACGTGCTGGACTTCCAGACCGACACTGACCCCTCATTCCTGCCCGCAGCTGCCTTGTCATGCTGCCCAAAGTGGAGACGGAAGCCCCAGGACTGGCTCGATCACATGGGGAACAGGGACAGATGCCAGAAAACATGCAAGTGTCTCAATTTAAAATGGTGAATTACTCCTATGATGAAGATCTGGAAGAGCTATGCCCTGTGTGTGGTGACAAAGTATCTGAGTATCATTATGGTCTCCTTACCTGTGAAAGCTGCAAGGCTTTTTTTAAGCGAACAGTCCAAAACAATAAAAGGTACACATGTATAGAAAACCAGAACAGCCAAATTGACAAAACACAGAGAAAGCGCTGTCCTTACTGTTGGTTCCAAAACTGTTTAAGTGTTGGAATGAAATTAGAAGCCGTTAGAACTGACTGCATGCGAGGAAGTAGAAATAAGTTTGGGCCAATGTACAAGAGAGACAGAGCCCTAAAGCAACAGAAGAAAGCCCTCATTCGAGCCAATGGACTTAAGCTGGAAGCCATGTCTCAGGTGATCCAAGCAATGCCCTCGGACCTGACCATCTCCTCTGCAATTCAGAACATTCTTTCTGCCTCCAAAGGCCTACCTCTGAACCATGCTGCCTTGCCTCCCACAGACTATGACCGAAGCCCCTTTGTAGCATCTCCCATTAGCATGACAATGCCACCTCATAGCAGCCTGCGAGATTACCAACCATATGGTCACTTTTCCAGTCGGGCCATCAAGTCTGAGTACCCAGATCCCTACACTAGCTCACCTGAGTCAATGATATGATACTCCTACATGGAGGTTACCAGACAAACTCCTTAGGCAGCATACCACACTTTATACTGGAACTTCTGAAGTGTGAGCCAGATGAGCCTCAAATTCAAGTGAAAATCTCGGCTTACTTACAGCATGAACAAGCCAACTGAGGCAAGCATGAAAAGCTGAACACATTTGGGCTTATGTGCAAAATGGCAGACCAGACCCTCTTCTCCATTGTTGAGTGGGCAAGGAGTAATATCTTCTTCAGAGAACTGAAGGTTAATGACCAAATGAAGCTGCTTCAGAACTCCTGGAGGGAGGTCTTGATCCTTGATCACATTTACCGGCAAGTGGTACATGGGAAGGAAGGGTCACTCTTACTGATAACAGGCCAACAAGTTGACTATTCTAGCATAGCATCACAAGCCGGAGTCACACTCACCAACCTCGTGAGTCACTCACAGGAGCTGGTCCTGAGACTTCATTCTCTACAGTTTGATCATTGAGAGTTCGTGTGTCTCAAGTTCCTAGTACTGTTCAGCTTAGACGTCAAGAATCTTGGGAACTTCCAGCTGGTGGAAGGTGTCCAGGAACAGGTGAATGTTGCCCTGCTGGACTACACAGTTTGCAACTACCCACAACAAATGGAGAAGTTTGGGCAGCTGCTGCTGTGGCTCCCGGAAATCTGGGCAATCAACATGCAGGCAGAAGAGTACCTGTACTACAAGCACCTGAACTTGGATGTGCCCTATAATAACCTTCTCATTGAGATGCTGCATGCAAAAAGAGCCTAAATTACCACCCCCCCAGAAGCTTGCCCTAGGAACAAAGAGACTAGAGGAAGAAGAGGAAGGGAAAAACGCATAATACTCTGAACTGCTCCAAGCAATGCTAATTATAGACTTGGTTTAAAGACACTGAATTTTAAGTATAATAATCGAATATGTAATAGCAAATAAATGATATATCAGGGTATTTGTACTGCAAACTGTGAATCAAAGGCTTCGCATCCCCAAAGGATTCATATGAAAGATATTATAATGGGGTGGATTGAACTCACAGACGAAGTTCAACGCCACATCAGAATAAAAATGGACAAAATATTCTTGTATATCTAGACTGAACTGTTATTACGAAAACTAGCAGTTGATCGGTGTTATTAATTGGACTGGTCCAGAATTTCTCCCTGGTGAAGCTGAACAACTTTCAAGAAAGAATACAAGAGCTGTGCCTTGGCAGCCCCTCCTTTCTCACAGAAGGCCCCACACATTCTTACCACGAGCTCCCAAGCTACCCTGAGGACTTAGTTCAGCCACAACCAGTAGAAGCTCCACTAACTAAATCATGAGTTCAAAATGTCTGTCTTAGACCTACCAACAGCGGATAAAAACAGTGCATAAGCCCATCGGTTCTGGTTCTGCTTCCGGGACCCGGTGCTGTCTGTAGAGTGAGTCCCAGCGCACTCTGTAACAGGCACAGATAAAGTCTGCCTGTCACCATACCCACAGCTGCTGCTGAGGGAATTTGCACAGCTACCCACCTCCACCCCCAACTGAGCAAACAGATAACCACTGGGGTCCCTGAAGGATAGACTCAGATCCTACCCAGAGAGGTGACAGGAGGCACACAAGCCCGAGTGCCACAACTGACCAGGAGTCACCTAATCGTGAACCACTGAAGCCATGGGCAAACGTCAGTGCAAAACTTACATAATAATACAAAGAACAACAAGGTAACTCCAGAAGAAAGTGGCTATCTTACAAATACAAGACCTGAACTGAGCAATGAAGAGGAAACAGAAGGAAGAAACACCAAAAATTCCTTTTTGATGATCATCAAAGCTCTCAAAGAAGATATGAAAATAGCCTTAAAGAAATAAAAGAAAATACAAACAAAAAATTGGAAGAGATGAACAAATCTATGAAAGAAACATGCCAGAAACTAAAAACTGAAATAGAAGCAATAAAAAAGGCACAAAATGAGGCAAAGATGGAAATAGAAAATCTGAAGAAAAAAGCTGGAACCACAGATACAAGCATCAGGACATATCACCATCCCTGACTTCAAGCTATACTATAGAGCTACAGTAATAAAAACAGCCTGGTACTGGCATAAAAACAGACTTGTGGACCAATGGAATAGAATTGAGGATCCAGACATTAACCCAAAAACCTATGAACACCTGATCTTTGACAAAGAGGCCCAAAACATTCAATGGAAAAAAGATAGTATATTTAACAAATG
>PVIH01012601.1:0-36108 GCA_004025045.1 Sigmodon hispidus | reverse complement strand
ACACAAAACTCAAATCCAAGTGGATCAAAGACCTCAGCGTAAACCCAACCACTTTGAACTTGATAGAAAAGAAAGTGGGAAATACACTTCTACAAATTGGCACAGGCGACCACTTCCTAAATATAACACCAGTGGCACAGACACTAAGACCAACAATCAATAAGTTCGATCTCTTGAAGCTAGGAAGCTTCTGCAAAGCCAATGGCACTGTCAATACAACAAAATGACAACCTACAGAATGGGAAAAATTTTCACCAACCCCACAAGTGATAGAGGACTGATCTCTAAGATATATAAAGAGCTCAAGAATCTAGAGCCCAAAATCTTGAATAACCCAATCAAAAAATGGGGTACAGATCTAAAAAGGGAATTCTCAGCAGAGGAACTACGAATGGCTGAAAGGCACCTGAAAAAGTGCTCTTCATCTTTAGCCATCAGAGAAATGCAAATCAAAACAACTTTGAGATACCACCTAACACCTGTTAGATTAGCTAAGATAAAAGGGACAGATGACAGCCTATGTTGGATAGGATGCGGAGCAAGGGGAACACTCATCCATTGTTGGTGGGATTGTAAGCTTGTTTAGCCACTTTGGAATGCAATATGGCAGTTTCTCAGAAAATTGAGAATCAATCTCCCCAAGGACCCAGCAATACCACTTCTGGGTGTATACCCTAAAGAGGCACATTCACACTCCAAAGGTATTAGCTCAACTATGTTCATAGCAGCATTATTTGTAATAGCAAGAGCCTGGAAACAACCTAGATGTCCCTCAACTGAAGAATGGATTAACAAACTGTGGTACATCTACACAATGGAATACTATTCAGCAGTAAGAAAAAATGATATCCTAAAATTCGCAGGCAAATGGATGGATTTGGAGAATATCCTCCTGAGTGAGGTATCACAAACTCAGAAAGATAAGCATTGGATGTACTCACTCATTAGTGGTCTCTAAACAAACAAACAAGAAAAAAAGCCAAGCATGCCCAAGCTGCAAACCACAACCACTGAACAGCTTGGGATCAGAAACACCCTGGACTGACCCTTTGGATCCCACTCCAACTATAGGAACACCTGACTCACTCTTGACAGAGGTGTGACAAGACTGGATTTGCCAGGAGTGGAGACTGATCCAAGCATTATTGGGTCAGTGGGACCATAGGACTGTCTGCTCCCTGCCCAGGAAGGGGATGGGGAGTTGTGGAGAAGAAAAAATGACCTGATGTGGCAGGAGGGGAAGGGACCTTGAATAAGGATATACAAGGATGGAAAAAAAAAATTCAGAGGGAAAGCTGAACACATAGTAAATATATGTGTAGCAATCGTATTTGCATTTTCACCCTTGATAAGTCATGCTTATGATTTTTATCTTCTTTATAGTTATTGTTAACTTATCAGCATTTTAAATTCATTTTACTGTTTTTCTTGATAAATACAAAATAAATAAAGAAGAAAAAAAGAACAATGCATAAATTGCCATTTTAAATGTTCTGAAGTTGTTTTGTTGTGTGTTCGTAATTTAAAAAAAAGGCAGGCAGTATCCCTCTTCTATAAAAGCATTAGTTAATATTAAAGGAGATCAAACAAATGTAAGCAAATACTCCCAGCAAGAGAGTTAGATTTTATATCTGCTATTGTTGCTGAAATGTGGCTTTAGCATGGTTGGGTTTCAATAAGAATTTTTGTCTAAGAAGCTTGTTAGTATACATCCATCTGTTTCATCATCAGTCTATAGTTCACTTAAAGATAAAAATCACTGAACATCTTTTGCCAGGATGTCAAGTAGCTGAGATGTCAAAGCATGTTCAGCAATGCCAAATAAAAAAAAGTTGAGCTGAGAAGGCAATTGACTCAAGGTTCATTGAGAGAGCCCCTCCTAATCGTGGGATGCAGTGATTCTCAAGGCCTAGAAAGACATTCAGATCTCCTACAGAGGGCAGTGGAAGAGAGCGATGTCGGCCTAAGTCACAGACCAAAGTCTGCTGTAGAATACAAATGCTGGGGGGCAGAGATGGCAAGCACTCTCTTCAAACAAATGCTGTCAGTATTAATAGATGATGGCCACAGGTATGGAAGCCTTGCCTTACTTCCCAGTCCTAAAAGGGAGCTGTGCAGATGTGGATCAACATTTTGTTGAAAATAAAGTATTAATACTTTAAAGTCAAGCAAGATAATAGTGTTTACATTCTTTAGGTCCTAGGGGGACTATGATTCAGCAAGATAGTAAAAGCAGTCTTTTCTTTTTAGTGTTATTTTTCAGGTTAGTGATGATTTTTAACAGTATGTCGTGAGACACTAAAATCAAGGACTCATTTCATCTTTACGTTGTTGAGATCAGCAGCACAATCACTTGTAGAAACTGTAAAATAAAGTATCTCCCAGCCCCTTAATTTTTGTTTTCACAAATGTTTCTGGCTTTGGAATAATTTATTTATATTGTATATCATAGTTTCAACTGTAGACAATTATGATGCTAATTTATTGTTCCTTGGTTCCCCTTTGTATAAGATAGAGCCAAGGCTGAAGAAACCAAATATGTGTTTATTATACCATGTCTTCAAGTTAGTGGAACATAGTTCAGGGGTATAGAAGGGTCTTAATGATTAAAATCATCCACTTGATTACATGTCTGGAAATTCCCATAATCCCTTCCATAATTTATTTAATATCCATTTTAAACCATATGACTTGTAGATTTTTCTTGTTTTGAAGTCATTTTAACAAGACAGAGTCTTGCCTGGTTTTTTTTTTCCAAACATTGTAAGTTGTATACCAAAGATAGTAGTTTATTACTTTAGTGTGTACAAAGATGATTATTTTATTAGATTTAATAATCACTTCTAATATGCATCCTCATGAGGGATGAACATTTAGCTGTGCTGGGCATTGACTCTCTCATGTTATCTTCATGGTTCAAAGAAGGATAAAAAGTCATTAGTCAGAGCTCAGATCCAAAGCATTAAATAAAACAGAAGCATGGCTGTTCCTGCCAAGTAAAAACCAGCTGGTTAAAAGCACATAGAGCAGGAATGGTGATGTCAGAGATTGAGAGAGCTCTAGTCTGTCTGTCAATGTGGGCAGAGGCCAAAAGGATGGTTATTTGGAGGGTCTGAAACATTGAAAATTATTCATGTTTTCTTATTTTAAATGTTTAAATCTATTGAATATTAAGCCTAAAATTGTCACTACTGCTATGTTGTGTAACCTAGTAGCTTTTACCCTGAGAATGACTAGAAAGCCAGGCAACAGCCACGCCCATGCCGAGGATGGAAACTGTTCAGCAGGCATGTGCTAGCCCAGCATCAGTGGCTCTTTCAGAGCTGACCAGTTGTCTGATGACAGTTGGTAGTTTGTAACTTAGCTAACTGCCTTATCAATTATAGGAGTTGCTAATAAAGGCAGACCCAAGTGGGAAGGTTCTCAGCTGAGCTGGGTTTCCTCTAGTTGGTCTCTGTGAACAGACAACCTGTAATGTCGGAATCTTTGGATTATGCCCCTTCTGCAGCTGCCTTGGACTTGAATCTGCCATGTTCAGAGTGTGAAGTTGGTTACTTGTTTCCTTACTGTATCAGTGAAAAACATATTGTCATGTCAGTTCTTGCCAGCAATTTCTCAAAAAAAAATGGATTTTTTTCAGTATTTCAATAAATATTGATATGTCCCCCCCCAAAAAAAAAAGAGTTTGGCAATGTTCCTTCAGTTTCTACTGTATGAAACAGTTTGAAGAGTATTGGTAAAACTTCCTCTATCAATGTCTGGTATAATTCTACACTGAACACATCTGGACCTGGGCTTTTTTTTACTTGGGAGGCTTTAATGACAGCTTCAATTTCCTTTAGGGTTATAGGTCTGTTTAGGTATTTAATCTGATCTTGATTTTTGTAAAAGCTGTCATTTCTTTTAGGTTTCCAATTTGTGTGGAATATAGATTTTCAAAGTATGACCTGAAAATTCATGGATTTCCTAGGGACTATTGTTATGTCCCCCTTTTCATTTCTGATTTTGTTGATTTGGATACTCTCTCTCTATTTTTTGATTAGTTTGGATAAAGGTTTATCTATCTTGTTGACTTTTTCAAAGAACCAACTTTTTGATTCATTGATTCTTTGTACTGTTCTTTTTGTTTCAATTGTATTGATTTCAGCTCTAAGTTTGATTATTTCCTGCTGTCTACTCCTAGGTGAGTTTGCTTCTAACTGTTCTAAGGCTTTCAACTGTGCTGTTAGTTCTCTAGTGTGGGATTTCTCTAGGTTTTTCATATAGGCATCTAGTGCTATGAATTTTCCTCAAGACTGTGTCTTACAAGTTTGGGTAAGTTGTGGATTCATTTTTGTTAAATTCTAGGAAGACTTTGATTTCTTAGTTTTTTTCCTTGACCCAAAGGTGGTTCAGATGAGTGATGCTTAGTTTCCATGAGATGGTAGACTTTCTCTGATTTTTGATGTTGTTGAACTCTAACTTTAGGGCATCGTGGTCTGATATGACACAAGGGACTATTTCTACCTTTTTGTATCTATTGATACCTATTGTATCTATTGATATCTATTGTATCTATTGATATTTGCTTTATAAACAATTATATGGTCAATTTTAGAGAAAGTTCTATGTGGTGCTGAGAAATATTCCTTTGCATTTGGGTGGAAGCTTCTGTAAATATCTATTAAATCCATTTGCATCATAACCTTTGTTAGACTCCTTATTTCTCTGTTGAGTCTCTGGTTGACCTATCCAAGGGTGAAAGTGGGCTACATAGTGGCAGCCATTACAAATGCCAGGGATGATTGCTAGGCAGTACTCTCAACAGCTGTTGAGCAAACAGTTTTAGCAAAACTAAAATTCTCAAAGAGTATTTATAGCTTTAATTGTGAATACCAAAATAGGTATGCTAAAATCATGTCCTTCAGTGAATCTAAATATAGCTTTATTTGGAATAGGTACTTTGCAGAGAAAATCAAAGAAGATCACTACGGTGACTTCTAAAATAATATGTCTGGTGTTTGTATAAAAAGGCAAAATGTAGACATAAACAGGCATGCACAGATGAAAGGTGATGTGATAACAGGCAGGATGGAACATGTGGGGGGGGAGGGGATGGAGCACAAGTCAGGGAGTACCAAAGATCTCTGGCAATTTACCTAAAGTGGAGAGTTGCATGAACCAGTTGCTTCCCCCTCACAGCCCTCAAAATAAATCAACCTATTTGGTACCTTGAATTTGGACTTCTAACCTTTAGCAAGACAATATATTATCATTTTGAGCCACCCAGTTTGTGGTGATTTGTCACTTTATCCCTCTAGAATATGGTTAAGGAACATTGGCCAGCCAACTGAAAATGAATACCATCACATCTGTGGAAGTTATGGGCTGCATGTTTTATCTTGACTCTCTCCTCTTCCATGCCTCTTAGGACATCATAAGGATTGCCTTTGTATCCACTAGTGATCAAAATGCTGTGTTCCTGGGGCTAGAAATGCTACCTGTTAGTCAGTGGCTTATTCTGTCTCCAGCTACTACATGTAAGAGTCATTCAGCAACACTGTTTGAGAATAAATACAGAAATAAATAAGTGTTGAATATTCATATACATATGGGTGTTTCATTATGTATAAATGTCTTATGGTCAGGTAAGGACCTGATTTTGGGGACTGATAGGAATCATACCTGGAAGATGTAAGCAAAGAAACTTAGGATAGAAAGTTTTCTGATCTAATGTAGCAAGATCAAGGACCAGGAAGTAGCCGAGGAATTTAAAAATGAGCAAAAGGTGATGTCAAATTGGTGATAGAGAGACAGATGTGAGGGAGAAATTGAGGCAATAAACATATTCAAATGTTGGGAGTTATATGCTGAGATGGTCTTTCTGTATGTTGTCAGTATGTATAGCTATCATTGGTTAATAAAGAAGCTGTTCTGGCCTATGGTAAAAAAAAAAGAGAGATAAAGACAGAAAAAAAGAGATGCAGATTCTGAGGAGATGTTAGGAGCTGTTGCCAGGGAAGCAAGATGTAATAGATAAGGCCATGGGACACATGGCAATAAATAGATTAGTAGAAATGGGTCCATTTAAGATGCAAGAGCTAGTTAGTAACAGCCTGAGCCATAGACCAAACAGTTTGTAAATAATATAAGCCTCTGTGTGTTTATTTGAGACCAAGTGGCTATGAGACACAGGAAAATTTCTGGCTACAGTTACACCCACACAAGCCATAGAGAGCTGTATCTTCTCACATAAGCAGGTTAATTTAAAAAAAAGCCAAAATCACAAGGAATCTTATATATAAAAACGCCATCAGCTATCAGATAATATGAGCAGAAATGGAGATTTATGTACTCTTAATAGTGTTTCAGGGATTTGCTGGAGATGGAAAGTCAAAGGCCATGGAGCTGACACATTAACCTCTGCTCCCTGTAACAGCTCTGTTATTTATTGATCTGGAGACTGAAGTTTTGAACTTTTCCAGGTTCTTAAATTTTCTCTTAGACAAAATTCATATTAAAATGGTTGGCTATCCAGCCTTCAGGGCTTACTAAGTATGATTTATCTTCCTTTCTCTTGCTGGGTCCCACTTGCATAATGGTCAGTAACAAGCCCTTTAGAGAAATGATGAGAAAATTACTTTTGGTAATGAGACATACCAAGGCAGTTTGGTGTAGTTAGAGAAGCTAAACTATGCTTAGGGACTTGAAGTCATGGCAGCCACCCAAAGGAGTTTCCATCTAGGCCCCATTTTAAAAGCTTTTCTGAAGCAAACATAGTATTATTAAGTGCCTGTGGTGTATCTTTGCTTTTCTGCCTCTAATGTACCCATTTTTCAAAAAAAATGCAACTTTGTAAAGGTTGAGTTATGACATTTTGTTCCTGTTGTAAAAACCTCTATCTTTCCAACTTCTGTAATTATACATTATAATATCAAGTAGTTTTTAATTTTATCACACTTATTTATGTATGTGCATATGAGAAAGAGAGAGATGTGTGACGGTAAACTACTCACCTTGTGGCTGCTGGGAGGCAAAAGAGAGAGGGATCAGCTAGAGACTCATCATCTCTTTCAGGGGCCTGCTTTCATGACCTAAAATCTCCGTTTAGATTCACCTTTTAATGCTTCCACTTCCTACTAACAGAACCAAGATCATGATTATGTTTTTAGTCCATGGGGGTCATTCAACCTTCAAACAATCATATACTAGATATTAGACAATCATGGCACATACTATTCTAGTATATCAACATATTCATTTTTCAAGACCTTTGTATTTGCCTTCTTTTCTATCTTGAAGGTAGAGTTGTTTTAACTCTTTGCTCTTTGTGGGGGTACCGCACAGATCCCAAATAAATACATAGAGTTTTACATCCTGTCTATCTTTTGCCTCTGAGCTTTTGCTTTTCTATATGTCTTTCTTTATTTCTTACTTTTTGGCTGGCTATGTAGCTGGCTGGATGGCTGGCTCCTGAAGTCTTCTTCTCCTCCTTTCCCTTGATTTTCTCTTCCCAATTTTTTCCTCCTATTTATTTTCTCTGTCTGCAAGACCCACGTATCCTTTCTTCTGCCTTGCTATTGGCCATTCAGGTCTTTATTAAATGATCAAATGTTTTAGACAGGACAGTAATACAGCTTTACAGAGTTAAACAAGTGCAACTAAAAAGAATGCAATACATCTTTGCATCACTAAACATGTATTCCATAGGATAAACAAATGTAACACAGCTTAAAATAATATTCTATAATATTCTATAATAATAATATTCTATAATTTCTGTCAATGTTAGTGTGACTAGCTTACCTCGTTCTTATCTTTAAAATGTTTCTTGACCTCGTGTTGTCTGAGACAAAGTGGGAGTTAAGGGGGCTTAAGACAATGAAGATCCAAGTTTCAGCACAGAGGGGGAGATGAATAAGTTCTTGCCTCGGGCCTCCCAGGGACCACATCCCAGAGGCCAGAGCCACAGTCCTGGATTTGACCTCATGGACAGGCCTGCCCTGGACCAGGGCTAAGAGAAGCCTTCCCCAGCAATCTCAGGGATCACATCACAGATGCCTGGACCCCAACTTCAAGGCAGGCTATGTCATCAAAGAGGGATGGATGTCTCTCTGAACAGCATGACCTGTGATTTCCAAGGCAGAGTGAGAGTCAGGAGGCTTCAGACAGCAAGGATCCTTTGACGTAACCATAGCAAGGAACCGTGCAGACCCAGTGTCCAGAGCTGAACAGATACATGCAACCCCAGTAGCCACAACTGACTGAGATTCCACTAAGACCAGATTAAGATTGAAACAAGGAAGTGACGGGCAGACACCAGTGCAAGAATACATATAACAATATAAAGAAAAACAAAGCATCACCAGAAGAAGCTGACAGCTCTACAACGCTAAGACCTGAACAGAACAATAAAGAGGAAACAGAAGGAAACAGCAATACAAACGCCTTTATGAAGATTATAGAAGCCTTAAAAGAGGATATAAAAAAGTCTCTTAAAGAAATAGAAGAAAAAACAAAAAATTGGAGGAGATAAATCCTTGAAAGAAAAAAAAAGAAAACAAAGAAAGAGAAATCCAAAAAATGAAAGAATCATTCCAGGAACTAAAAATTGAAAGAGAAACAATAAAGCAGGCACAAAACAAAGCAAAGGTTGAAATAAAGAATCTGAAGAAATGATCTGGAACTACAGATAGAAGTATAACCAACAGAAACCAAGAGATAGAAGAGAGAATCTCTGGAGTGGAAGACTTAATAGTGGAAATAGATACATCACTCAAAGAAAACACCAAAAGAAAAAAAGCCATAACACAAAACATTCCAGAAATTTGGGACACCATGAAAAGACCAAACCTGAGAATAATAGAAGTAGAAGAAGGAGAAGAACCCATTGGTTCCGGCTCTGCTTCCGGGACCAGGTGCCGTCTACAGAGTGAGGCCCAGCGCAGGCTGTAGCAGGTGCAGATAAAGTCTGCCTGTCACCATGCCCACAGCTGCTGCTGAGGGAATTTGCACGGCTAACCACCTCCACCTCCAAGTGAGCAAACAGATAACCACTGGGGTCACTGAAGGATAGACTCAGATCCCACCCAGAGAGGTGACAGGAGGCACACAAGCCCGAGTGCCACAACTGACCAGGAGCCACCTAAGCGTGAACCATTGAAGCCATCACAGTACAAAACATCAGTACAAATCACCAGTACAAAAACTTACATAATAATACAAAGAACGACAAGGTTACTCCAGAAGAAAGTGGTGATCTTACAAATACAAGACCTGAACTGAGCAATGAAGAGGAAACACAAGGAAGCAACAACAAAAATTCCTTTTTGATGATCATGGAAGCTCTCAAAGAAGATATGAAAAATAGCCTTAAAGAAATAGAAAAAAATACAAACAAAAAATTGGAAGAGATGAACAAATCTATGAAAGAAACATGCCAGGAACTAAAAGCTGAAATAGAAGCAATGAAAAAGGCACAAAATGAGGCAAAGATAGAAATAGAAAACCTGAAGAAAAAAGCTGGAATCACAGATACAAGCATAACAAACAGAAATCAAGAGATGGAAGATAGAATCTCTGAAGTGGAAGACTCAATAGCTCAAATAGATATATCAGTCAAAGAAAATAGTAAAACTAAAAAAGCCACAACTTAAAATGTTCAGGAAATCTGGGACACCATGAAAAGACCTAATTTGAGAATAATAGGAATAGAAGAAGGAGAAGAATACCAGCTCAAAGGCACAGATAATGTTTTCAATAAAATCATAGAAGAAAACTTCCCTAACCTGAAGAAGGAAATGCCTATAAAGATACAAGAAGCTTACAGAACACAAATAGATATGACCCCAAAAAAAGTCAGTGCGCCACATTATAATCAAGCCACAAAACATACAGAACAAAGAAAAAATTCTAAGAGCTGCAAAAGAAAAGGACCAACTTACATATAAAGGCAGACCCATCAGAATAACGCCTGACTATTCAATGGAAACGATGAAAGATAGAAGGGCTTGGTCAGAGGTTATACAGACACTAAAACAGCATGGCTGCCACACTAGAATACTATAACCTGCAAAATTATCAATCACCATAGATGGAGTAAACAAGGTATTTCAGGACAAAGTCAGACTGAAGGAATATCTATCTTCCAATCCAGCACTACAGAGAGTATTAGAGAGAAAACTCTAACCTACGGACCACAGATACACCCACGAAATCACAAACATCAATAATTCCACAGAAGAGTACACCAGAGAAAGGAAATACAAACAAGTTACCACCAAAAATGGCAGGAAATATGAATCAATGGTCAGTAATTTGCCTTAATATCAATGGTCTCAACTCTCCTATAAAACGTAACACACTAACAAGATGGATACAACAACAGAAGACATCCATCTGTTGCCTACAAGAAACACACCTCAACTGCAAAGACAGACACAGGCTTGGAATAAAGGGTTGGGAAAAGATTTTCCAGCCAAATGGTCTTAAGAAACAAGCGGGGGTTGCAATCTTAATATCTAACAAAGTAGACTTTAAGATAAAAGCAATTAAAAGGGACCAAGATGGTCACTACTTATTCATCACAGGAAAAATTGGTCAAGAGGACATTTCAATCTTGAATATTTATCCACCTAATATAAGGGCACCTACTTATGTAAAAGAAACACTGGTAAAGGTCGAATCCCACATTAATTCTTACACCCTAAAAGTGGGAGACTTCAATACTCCACTTTCAACCCTGGATAGATCAACCAGACAGAGTCTCAACAGAGAAATAAGGAGTCTAAAAGAGGTTAGGATGCAAATGGATTTCATAGATATCTATAGAACCTTCCACCCAAACGCAAAGGAATATACATATTTCTCAGCTCCTCATGGAACTTTCTCCAAAATTGACCACATAATTGGTCATAAAGCATATATCAACATATACAAAAAAATGGAAATAATCCCTTGTAACATATCTGACCACCAGGGCCTAAAGTTAGAGTTCAACAACATCAAAACCCAAAGAAAACCTACCAGCTCATGCAAACTAAACATCACTCAGCTGAACCATCTCTGGGTTAAGGAAGAAATTAAGGAAGAAATCAAAGTCTTCCTAGAATTTAATGAAAATGAATCCACAACGTATCCAAACTTGTGGGACACAATGAAAGCAGTCTTAAGAGGAAAATTCATAGCACTAGATGCCTATATGAAAAACCTTGAGAAATCCCACACCAGAGACCTAACAGCTCATCTGAAAGCCTTACAACAATTAGAAGCGAACTCACCTAATAGGAATAGATGGCAGGAAATAATCAAACTTAGAGCTGAAATCAATACAATTGAAACCAAAAGAACAATACAAAGAATCAACGAATCTAAGAGTTGGTTCTTTGAGAAAGTCAACAAGATAAACAAGCTCCTATCCAAACTAATCAAAAAGCAGAGAAAGAGTGTCCAAATCAACAAAATTAGAAATGAGAAGGGGGATATAACAACAGACCCCCAGGAAATACAGAGAATTGTCAGATCATATTTTAAAAATCTATTTTCAACAGAAATGGGAAACCTAAAAGAAATGGATAGCTTTTTGGACAGGTAACATTTACCAAAATTAAATGAAGAACAGATTACCTACCTAAACTGACCTATAATAACCCTTATGAAAATTGAAGCTGCCGTTAAAAGTCTCCCAAGTAATAAAAGCCCAGGTCCAGGTGGTGTCAGTGCTGAATTCTACCATATATTCAAAGAAGAATTACTATCATTACTCATCAAACTATTTCACACAGTAGAAAGTAAAGGAATATTACCAAATTCCTTTTATGTGGCCACAATTACCCTAATATCCAAGCCACTCAAAGACACAACAAAGAAAGAGAATTACAGACCAATTTCCCTGTTGAATATTGATGCTAAAATTTTGGCAAACTGTATACAACAATATATAAAAATATCATCCACTACGACCAAGTAGGCTTCATCTCACAAATGCAGGGTTGGATCAACATACAAAAAAACCATAAAGGTCACACATCATATAAACAAACTAAAAGGAAAAAAAGTCTTGATCTTATCCTTAGATGCAGAAAAAAAATTTGAAAGAACCCAACACTCCCTTATGATAAAAGCTCTGGAGGGATCAGGAATCCAGGGAAAATATCTCAATATAATAAATGCAATTTGTAGGAAGATGATAGCCAATATTAAACTTATTGGAGAAAAACTCATAACAATCCCACTAAAATCAGGAACAAGACAAGGATGACTTTTTCCCCTTATCTATTCAATATAGCTCTGGAAGTTTTACCTAAAGCAATAAGAGTTCCAAAAGAGATTAAGAGGATACAAATTGGAAAAGAAGAAGTGAAAATATCTCCATTTGCAGATAATATGATTGCATACGTAAGTGACCCACAAAATTCTACCAGGGAACTTTTACTGATCTTAAACACCTTCAGCAATGTAGCAGGATACAAGATTAACTCAAAGAAATCAGTAGCCCTTCTATACTCTAAAGATAAAAGGGTTGATAAAGAAATAAGGGAAACATCACACTTTATAATACCTGCAAATAGTATTAAATACCTAGGAGTACTATAACCAAAGAAAAGATCTATTTGACAAAAATTTTAAATCACTGAAGAAAGAAATTGAAGAGGATATCAGAAAATGGAAAGCTCTTCCATGTTCCTGGATAGGTAGGATCAACATAGAAAAAATGGCAATTGTACCAAAAGCAATCTACAGATTCAATCCATTGCCCATAAAAATCCCGGTACAATATTTTCCAGACCTTGAGACAACAATGCTCAATTTCATTTGGAATAACAGGGAAGCCAGGACTGTCAAAACAATTTTGCTCAACAAAAGAACCTCAGGAGACATCACCATCCCTGACTTCAAGTTGTACTGTAGAGCTACAGTAATAAAAACAGCCTGGTACTGGCATAAAAACAGACTTGTAAATCAAAGGAATCAAACTGAGGATCCAGGCATTAACCCAAAAACCTATGAATACCTGATCTTTGACAAAGAGGCTCACAATATTCAATGGACAGAAGATATTATCTTTAACAAATGGTGTTGGCATAGCTGGTTGGTAGTGTGTAGAAAAATGCAAACAGATACAAGCCTATCATGCTGTACAAAACTCAGATCCAGTTGGATCAGAGACCTCAACATAAACCCAGCCAGTCTGAACTTGATAGAAAAATAAGTGGAAAATAACCCTCTACGAATTGGCACAGGTGATCACTTACTAAATATATCACCTGTGGCACAGACACCTAGAGCAACAATCAATAAGTGGGACCTCTTGAAAACAAGAAGCTTTTGTAAAGCCAAGGACACTGTCAATAGGACAAAAAGACAGCCTACAGAATGGGAAAAGATTTTCACCAACCCTACAAGTGATAGAGGATTGATCTCTAAAACATATAAACAACTCAAGAATCTAGACCCCAAATCCTTGAATAACCCAATCAAAAAATGGGTTTCAGAACTAAAAAGGGAGTTCTCAGCAGAAGAATGTCTGAAAGGCACTTGAAAAAGTGCTCAACATCTTTAGCCATCAGAGAAATGCAAATCAAAACAACTTCAAGATACTGCCTGACACCTGTCAGATTGGCTAAGATAAAAGTCACAGATGACAGTCTATGCTGGAGAGGTTGCAGAGCAAGAGGAACACTCCTCCATTGTTGGTGGGAGTGTAAGCTTGTTCAGTCACTCTGGATTGCAGTATGGTGGTTTCTCAGAAAACTGGGAATCATTCTCCCCAAAGATCCAACTACCGAGTATATACACTAAAGATGCACATTCACACTTCAAAGACATTAGCTCAACTATGTTCATAGCAGCATTATTTGTAATAGCAAGAACCTGGAAACAACCTAGATGCCCCTCAACTGAAGAATAGATTAACAAACTGTAGTATTTCTACACAATGGTGTACTACTCTGCAGTGAGAAAAAATTATATCCTAAAATTTGCAGACAAATGGATAGCTTTGGAGAATATCCTCCTGAGCAAGGTATCACAAACCCAGAAAGATAAGCAGGGGGTGTACTCACTCTTTAGTGAACTCTAAACAAAAAACAAAAAGCAAAGCATGTCCAAGCTACAAACCACAACCACTGAACAGCTTGGGATCTGAAACACCTTGGATCCCATTCCCTCCAGAAGAACACCTGACCCAGTCTTGATGTTGGGGTGAGGAAAGAGGATCTGCCTGGAGTGGATGCTGAACTAAGACACCTTGGCACCATGGGTCCTTGGGACCTCCTGCCCTTGCTGGGGAGGAGATAAAGTGATGGGGAGAAGAGTGAGTGACTGGGGGGGCAGGAGGGAAAAGGGAGTCTGAACAAGGGGATACATGGATAAAAAATATGACTTTATTCATAATTTTAAAAAGGGAAAAAAAGAAATACACTGTTTTTGTATTTTATTCTTCTATCCTGTAACTTGGTAAGAAGAAAGAGGAGGAGAAAGAGAAAAAAAGTGCTTTTACCACTTTCAGGAGCTTTATGTATTATATTTGTTTGCTTTTGGCAGTCTTCCAAAGCACTATAATACATTCAGAATTTTTTTATTTACCCACTTACTTTCTATTTTGCTTTTTCTTCTTTTTAACATTTCAAATTTTCCATTATGGATCATTTTTCTTCTCCTACAATTGTATCTTTAATAGTTTGTACTGTTCTTTAACAGAAAACTTTCTTAATTTTATATAAAAACTTTTCCATTTTTCTTCAAAGACATTTTTTGAAGTATTCTATAATCCATTGTCATTTTCTCAATACACTGAAAAAAAAGTTTCCTCCTGCTCTCCATTGCTACTGTTTAGAAATCTACTGTCAGTCTAAATACCACCCTTTGGAGTACCATCTCTTTTTTCCTGACTTTTTTATACTTGATCAGATTTGCTGTTCTTTATTTTCAGTATTATATGTGTATTTGGGAATTTCTTCTTACCTCATTTCATAGGAAGCCTTCTATAATTTTTGGATCAATATATTTCATCAGTTCTGAAAAAATAATTCCCACTATAGCTTCATTTGGTCTCTTTTGTTTTGGGGATTCAAAACAAATTATTGTATTTCTGTGTGACTCATTTTTAAATTGACACAATTGTATTTGCATTACATGATACTCTGTAGTACACATTTATGATTGTACTGTTCAATTCAGGGCAAGCATACCTAAATATTCAAACATGTATTATTAGTTTCTTCTTTGTAGTGAAATGACCACACCCCTTTTTTAGATTTTATAAAAGACACAATATATGGTTCTTATCACAGGCATCCTAGTACACAGTATGACACCAGAACTTCTTTCTTCTGCCATACTGTACTTATTACCCATTTGCCAAACTTCCTTCCTCTTAACCTCCTCTTTAATTTTCCTTGCCTCTAGTAATCACTATTCTCCTTTCAAAGACTATGAGATCAACTTACTAAGCTGATTTATACATTAGTTATCTATATATTAATGAGGTCACATGTTATTTGTCTTCCTATGCCTGGCTTATTTATCTGCCTGTAGTAGCATCCAGTAATTTCTATATCATCAGAAGTAATAAGACTTCTTTTTTTTGATGACTGAGTAGCATTCAGTTGTGTATATATTATCACATTTTCTTCATCCAGTCATCAGTTGACAGACACTTAAGGTAGATTCTTCTTGGCTATTGTGATTTGTGCTATAATAAACATAGGAATATAGATATCTCTTCAGTATAGTAATTGTATTTGATTTAGATATATATCCAGTAGCAGCATTGTTGAATCAAAAAGTGGCCAATTTTTTTTATTTTTATGAGACTTTATACCTTTTGACATTGTGATTACACTCATTTACATCCACCTCAGCATGCGCAAAGGATCCATTTTCTTTAGTTTATTTTGATAATAGCTATTCCTACTAAAATGTGATGACTTTTTCTTCTTCTTTTTCTTCTTCTTCTTCTTCTTCTTCTTCTTCTTCTTCTTCTTCTTCTTCTTCTTCTTCTTCTTCTTCTTCGTCTGGTTTTTTGAGACAAGGTTTCTTCATGTAACCCTGGAACTCACTCTGTAGACCAAGCTGGCCTCCAACTCACAGAGATCCAACTGCCTGTGCCTCTCAAGTAGATTGTAGTGATAGTTCATTGTAGTTTCAAAGTACATGCTCAATATTTAATTGTACTGAATGTTTTGTGGATGTGCTAGCCATTTATGCATCTTTTTAAAAATACATGCTTAGGTCTATTCTCTATTTTATAATAAGATTATGTGCTTTTATTTTTTGCTATTATTTAAACTTTTTACATATTCTGAATATTAGCACCTTGTCAGGTGTACAGTCCACAAATACTGTCTCTGGTGCTGTGGGTTATCTCTTCATCTTGATGACTGCATCCTTTGCTGTGTTTTTGTTCCTTGTGTTTTGAGGGTCTTTCTTGTATTCCCCAAATTATTTGCCCATTCCAATGCATTTAAACATTTTCTGTATGTTTTCTTCTTGTGGTTTTATATCTTACATTTAAGCTTTCATTCTATGTATAGTTTATTATTATAATTGCTTATAAATAGGAGTGTAGCTTATTTCTTCTGTATATAGATAAATAATTTTTCTTTTATTTATTCATTTATATATATATTTATTATTTGGCAATTTTACATCATGAACCCCATCAAACTCAGTTATCAGACCTCTCAGAATCATGCTCACTCTTATGATCTCCCCATTTACAAAACTGTCAATTCATGCTGCCCATTTACTTACTAGAGTATAAACTTCCTGTGGCCAGACTCTTAAAGAAAACAAGTTTTCATGCAATGTTTATTGAAAACATTATCTTTTCCTGGAAGCATTTTTACTACCTTAGTTGACATAAGTTGACTGTAGATTTGCTTCTGGGCTTGTACTTCTAGCTCAATGGTCTCTGTGTCTGCTTTTATGTCAATACTTGTCTGCTTTGATTACTGTATATTTATAATATGTTTAGAATTTAAGCAGTGTAAATGAGCCCTGCTTTATTCTTTTACCTTAAGATAGCTTTGGCTTTTCAGATTTTTGTATGTTTCTATACAAAATTGTTCATTTTTTTAAGCGTTGTGAAGAATGCTATTGTTATTTGCATATGATGTCAGGGACCAAGACCCTGGCTTGAGCCTCTAGGCCTCTAGCTAAAGGCTACCATGGGAACTTACTGAGAAACCAACCACTGAGCCAGCACGATGTTCTCCCAAGTAGAATAGACATTCTCCAAGTAAAATAGATGTTTTCCCGGGTAGAATGGATATTCTCCTGAGTAAAATGGATATTCTTCCAAAGTAAAATAGATGTTCTGGTTTGCTTAACAGTAACAGAGAAGTAACTCTAAAGAATAGAATAACAGGAACATTCTGTGGCTAGATTACTTTGAAGCCCTCCCATAAAGGTAGCTCTAAAGAATAGAATAGCAAGAACATTTATGGTTAGGTTACCTAGCAACCCTCCCCTGAAGCAAGACCAGTCACCTTTTTACCTTGCCAATATCCTGCTTCCCTTGGCCAGCTTCCTACAGGTGTTTGAAGATTGCCCCCTCCCCATATTCTGCTATATAAGCATGTATAGAATTGTAATAAAATCGCAACTTGAACAGGCTCCCATTTGTCTTGCTGCCTTCCTTTGCATCTCCCTTCCCTTCATTCTCTCTCATAGGTGGTCTCCCGTGTTGAAGTCCCACGAGTCGGAGCAATATGAATTATATTAAATCTGTAATGTTAACAGATTGTAAGAGATTTCACACACTGCACTACATCTTCCCAATTTAGGCAATGAGAACATTTTGAGAATACCAATTCTTCCAAGCCAAGTGTGCAACCTCTTCAATTGATTTCATCAATACTTTATACTTTGCTGGTAGGGACAAGACATATTTCATCATTCTTTGTTTAAATTTATTCTGAAGTTATTTATTTATTCCTATGCATTTTATTACTGGTTGTAATTCTTTTTATTTAAAAAAATTTTTTTAATGTAATCCTCTACTCATCCTCCTTTCCCTCCTCCCAATCCCTCCCAGTCCTCCCTCAGACTCCCATCCACCCCATCCACCCATCCATTTCCCAAGGAGGACAAGGAGTCCCAAGGTGGGTCAGTTCAGTCTTCTGTATCCATTGAGGTAGGTGATTCCCTCATCCCAATATTAGGGGTAGGTTAGGTGTTCATGCACAGGAACATAGTCTGATCCTACTCTACGATGCTCCTCATACTGTCCATGCCATTTGACAGTCATCTTGCTTTGGAGGGTTTAGTTCCTCTCCCTGAAGATTCCCCAGTGACTGTTTTTGATTCAATGAGCCCCCAATATTTACAGCCTGCCATCTCTGTGGTTCTCCTCCTCATAATCCCAATCCCTTTGCTCATATACTCTCTCCTCTCTCTTCAGCTGAACTGGGAGCTTAATCTGGTATTTAGCTATGGATCTCTGCTTCTGCCTCTATCATTGCTGAATGAAGGTTCTATAATGATGAATGAAGGTTCTATAATGACATTAGTGTAGTCATTCATTTGATTATACAGGAAGTCCTGTTTAGGCACCCCTTCCACTATTTGTTGAGGTCCTAGCCAAGGATATCCTGTGGGTTTTTGGAGGTTTCCCTAGCACTTGGCCTCTTTCCAACCCCACAGTAGCTCCTTCTATCAAAATAATAATTTCTTTTTTCTCCTTCTCTGTTGCTCCTGTCATTCAACCATATTTTTCTCTCATGATTTGTTCCCACCTCTTCTTAGTCTCTACCCATTATGATCCAAATTTACTCAGGAAATCTTCTTTATTTTCTCTTTCTAGGGGAATCCCTGGAAGTCTTTCTTAAGTTCCTTCTGATCCTAAGCTATTCAGGGGTTGTGGTTTGCAGCCTGGATATTCTTTTCATTTGTCTAAAATCCAGTTGTGAGTGAGTATATGCCATGTTTATCTTTCTGGGTCTGTGTTACCTCACTCAGGATCATACTATCCAAAGCTATCCATTTACCTGCAAATTTTAGGATATCATTATTTTTCACTGCTGAGCAGTACTCCATTGTGTAAATGTACCACAATTTTTAAATTCATTCTTCAATTGAGGGGCAACTAAGTTATGTTCCAGGTTCTTGCTATTACAAATAATGCTGCTATGAACATAGTTGAGATAACGTCTTTGGGATAAGAATGTGAATCCGTTGAGTATGTGCTCAATAGTGTTATTGCTGGATCCTTGGGGAGACTGATTTCTAGTTTTCTGAGAAACCTCCATACTCCATTGCAGAGTGGCTGAGCAAGCTTACTCTCCCACCAACAATGGAGAAGTGTTCCACTTGCTTCCCATCCCCTCAAGCATGGGCTATCATCTGTGTTTGGGATCTTAGCCATTCTGACAGGTTTAAGATTGTATTGCAAAGTTGTTTTGATTTGCGTTTCTCTGATGGCTAAAGATGTTGAACATTCCTTTAAATGTCTTTTAAGCATTTGTAATTCTCTTTTTAGCTCTGAACTCATTTTTTAAATTGGATTATTTGGGGTTTTGGTCTCTAGTTTCTTGAGTTCTCTATATATTTTATAGATCAATCCTCTGTCACTTGTAGGGTTGGTAAAAAATATTTTCCCAGCCTGTAGGCTGTCATTTTGTCTTATTGACTGTGTCCTTTGCCTTACAGAGCTTCTCAGTTTTAAAAGGTCCCATTTGTTAATTGTTGTTCTTAGTGTCTGTGCTACTGGTGTTATATTTAGGAAGTGATTGTCGGTGGCAATGTGTTGGAGGGTATCTCACATTTTTTCTATAAAATTCAATATAGCTAGGTTTATGTGGAGATCTTAGATCCACTTAGATTTGAGTTTTGTGCAGGGTGATAGATATGAAACCATTTCCATTCTTCTACATACTACTATCTAGTTATTCCAACACCATTCATTGAAGATACTTTTTTCCATTGTATATTTTTGGCATCTTTGTCAACAATCATGTGCTCATAGGTGTGAATAATGTCAGGATTTTAATTTTGATTTCATTGATTCACTAGTCTGCTTTTATGCCAGTACCAGGCTGTACTTTTATTACCGTAGCTCTCTAGTGTAGCTTAAAGTCTAGGATGGTGATGCCTCTTGAAGTTCTTTTATTGAGCAGGATTCTGACTTTCCTGTTATTCCATAGGAAGCTGAGTATTATTCTTTCAAGGTCAGTAAAAAATTGGGTAGGGATTTTGATGGGAATTGCATTGAATCTATAGATTACTTTTGATAAGATTGCCGTTTTTACTATGTTGATCCTACCTATCAATTTCTTTCTTCAGTGACTTTGTCAAACAGATCTGTCACTTCTTTGGTTAGTGTTATCCTAAGATATTTAATGCTCTTTGCAGCTATTAAAAAGTGTGATGTTTCCCTTATTTCGTTTTCGGCCCTTTTATCAACCCTTAGTGTATATGATGGCTATTGATTTTCTTGAGTTAATCTTGTACTCTGGTACATTGCTGAAGTTGTTTATCAGCTGTAGGAGTTTACTGGTAGAATTTGGGGGGTCATTTATGTACACTATGATATTATCTGTAAATAGAGATAGCTTGACTTCTTCCTTTCTAATATGTATCCCCTTAATATTATTTTGTTCTCTTGTTGCTTTAAACACTTTGAGAACTATGATGAATAGGTAAGGAAGAGAGATCAATCTTGTCTTGTTCTTGATTTTAATGGTATTGCTTTGAGTTTCTCTCCATTTAGGTTAATGTCAGCTGATGGCTTGCTCTATATTGCCTTTATTATATTTAAGTATTTTTTTCTGTATTCCTGATTTCTCCAGGACTTTTTATCATGAAGGAGTATTGGGCGTTCTTTCAGGTTGTTTATATAATAGATGACATTGCCAGTTTTTCATATGTTGAACCATCCCTGCATCTCTGGGATAAAGCCTACTTGATCATGGTGGATAATTTTTTTGATATGCTGTTGAATTTGGTTTGCCAGTTTTTTATTGAGTATTTTTGCATCAATGTTCATGAAGGAGATTGGTCTGTTATTCTCTTTCTTTATTGCATCTTGGAGTGGCTTGGGTTATTAGGGTGACTGTATGATCATAAAAGGAGTTCAGCACTGTTCCTTCAGTTTCTTTTGCATAGAACAATTTGAAAAGTGTTAGTATTAGGTCTTCTTTGAATGTGTGGTAGAATTCTGCAGTGAAACCATCTATGCCTTGGCCCTAGGGTGTTTTTTTGGCTTTTGGTTTTTTGTTTTTTGTTTTTTTTTTTGCTGGGAGACTTTTAGTAACAGCTTCAATTTCCTCTGGGGTTATGAGTCTATTTAGGTTTTTTTTTTTATCTGATCTTGATATAATTTTGGTAAATGGCACCTGTCTAGAAAGCTGTCCATTTTTTTAGGCTTTCCAATTTTGTGGAAAAGTATGACCTTATGATTCTCTGGATTTCCTGAGTGTCTGTTGTTATGTCCCCCTTTTCATTTCTGATTCTATTAATTTGGACACACACTCTCTCTCTTCTTTTTGCTTTGTTTGTGTAAGGGTTTATCTATCTTGTTGACTTTCTCAAAGAACCAACCCTTTGATTCATTGATTCTTTGTATTGTTCTTTTTGTTTCAGTTGTATTGATTTCAGTCCTGAGTTTGATTATTTTTCCCCTTTTAGATGAGTTTACTTCTAATTGTTCTAAAGCCTTCAGCTGGATTGCTAGGTCTCTTGTGTAAGATTTCTCTAGGTTTTTCATATAGGCATCTAGTGTTATGAGTTTTCCACTTAACACTGCTTTCATTGTGTCCTATAAGTTTAGGTACGTTGTAGATTCATTTTAATTGAATTCTAGAAAGTCTGATTTCTTTCTTAATTTCTTCTTTAACCAAGAGATAGTTCAACTGGGAGAAGTTTAGTTTTCAAGAATTTGTAGGTCTTCTGAGATTTGTGTACTTGTTGAACTCTAACTTTAGACCATGGTGGTCTGATATGATACAAGCAATTTTTTCCCTTTTTTTGCATCTATTGATGTTTGCTTTATGACAGAGTATGTGGTCAATTTTAGATTAAGTTCCATGGGGTGCTGAGAAATAGGTATGTTCCTTTTGTTTGGTTGGAATGTTCTGTATATATCTATTAAGTTTATTTGGGTCTTTATATCTGTTATATCCCTTATTTTTCTGTTGAATTTCTTTCTAGTAGGCTTATCTATTGGTGAGAGTGGGGTATTGAAGTGTTCTACTATTAATGTGTGGAGTTTGATGTCAGGTTTAAGCTTTAGAAGTGTTTCTTGTATATGTATATGCCCTTGTGTTGGGGGCATAACTATTCAGGATTGAGACTTCATCTTATTGTATTTTTTCCTGAGATAAATAAGTATTATCCATCCTGCTTTCTTTTGATTGATTTTAGTTTGAAGTCTATTTTGTTAGATATAAAGATGGCTATACCAGCTTGTTTCTTAGGCCCATTTGATTAGAAAGTCTTTTCCTTTTTTTTGGAATTTTATAATCTCAATTTTGTATTTATTATTTATTCATTAATATATTATAATTAATATTTCTGTGTGTGTGTGTGTACACGTGCATACACATGTATTTCCTGGTACACACACACATGCCTCTGTGTGCACATAGAAGTTAGAGGACAGCTTTTAAAAGTTGATTATTTCCTTATATACTTATATTTTTTGAGGCAAGTGTTCTCTTTTTTTTTCATGTGAGCTGCATATTTCAGACTAGCTAGCCCATGAACTTCCAGGCAGCTCTCCTGTGTCTTCTTCCCATCTCCCTACAGGAGTGTTAGAATTACAGATGCTGGCAAACACATTCAGCATTTTTATGTATGTTTAAGGAAGTGAACTCAGATCATCAGGCTTGTACGACAAGTGTTTTTTATATTCAGAACTATCATGCTGGCCTCCTAAAAATCAGATTCTTGAAACAAATGAGATCCCATTTCAAAGTATTTTAATAATGATTATCAGCAGGGTCTTCAGAATTTCTATCATTGTAAACATTTTGTTTCTCAAGTACTCAGCCACAGGGAGTGTCTCATTGGCAATCAGCAAAGCCAGCATTCAAAACACACACAGTAACACTATTATTGGCTTCTTTACATTGTGCTTTCTTTCTTAAATCTGTTTCAACTGCTTATTAGAATCTGAAACTCTATTTGCTCAAAGTAGCAGACAATTGTTTTATAATTGTTTAAGTTCAGAATCAGTAAATAACAGCCCAACCAGCAACAGGCAAAGCACTCAATATTCACAGCAACAGCTAGAGCAGCCATAATCCCTATAGTATATGTCTCGCAAAGCCTCTTACTACAGTGTTCTCTGACTAGACTGCAATGGTTGATTGGCATTGTCCATTTGCTTTGGGGAAACACTGACCCAAGTTCATTCTGAATATTTGGTATAATTGATAATTGCCTCCTTATATACCTCATCAATGAATCAAATGATGACTCTCCTCCAGTGTTGCATTCATCCAGGGCATCTGTAGGCCTTCTAGAGACAAAGAGTCAAAGATACACAGTTCTAAAAAGAGGCTATCACTTGGGTACTAGTTTTCATGTGATTTGTTTTGTGGGCTTTTGTTACTAAGTTTTACTAAAAATACCTTTAGAGATTTTTGTCTTTTCTAACTACCCAGATGTAGCTAAAATAACATAAAGAACAACTCAGCTTTATTACAATGTACTTATTAGTAGCAATAACTTTTTTGAGTTTTCACAGGGCTTTCTATCTCACTTAATTAGCCCCATTTATGGCAGAAATCTCATTAGGTTAAGCCTGAGCTGTTAAATAGACTTTTAGATGTGCTGGAGACAAGTGGTTGTACCAATCTCACAGCCAGTTTTTAAGCTTTTCTTTTGTTTTCTGCAACTTATCTTTAAAAATACTCATAAGCAATCACACTACTATGAATATCTGCTCAAAAATTAACATCAGGTTTGCTTTCTAATAGAACATGTTTCAATGACACATTTGGACATCTGGTCTTATATTCCAATTCAAGTACTGGCTGGGTATTTCTGCTCAGTTTTCCCTAGTTTTCAGTTTTTGATGCCCTTGGTAGACAATTCCTACCCATGCCTTTCTTCCACCAACAATATGAATTTGCTGTCGATGTTTTTCACTGCCTGTGGCCAGTGAGGAGTGAGGGCAGCACATCTTTCCACACAGCTTTCTGAGGAATAAAAGAATATAAGGCTTCCAGAAGGGTGTGTCCATAATGTTCAGAGGCCATAGCAGAAGCAGAATAGTTGTCATTGCTGTTACATAGTAAAACACAAAGGGATTTTGTTTTTTCTAATGCTGGATCATAGAGTCATGGAACAAGTGGTTTGTTAGCCTATGTCTTTCATAGGACATACTACACCATTGTGGTCCCTTTTACCTTTGGTCTCATGGAACCCTGAATTGCAGCAGTCAGAAAAGTGACTGGGGTGTGTGTGAGCCTGATGGATCTTTTTGTGGATTATTATAGGAAAACTCTGGAGCAGAAGAGCCTCATGATCTCCTTCTTGTTCTTCCAAGTGTCTGTACATCCTTCATGTTCTCCTAAAGCAGTGTTTTCTTATGTAAGGTTGGTTGCAGCTTTATGATGTAGAAGTAAATAACCTTTATACACAGCCCTGGTCTTGGTGAGAGTGGGGAAGACCCCTCTCTGTCTGGGCTCCATCATTAGTGTGGCAGGAATTGAAAAAGCAGGTCTCCATCCATGAGCTTGGTTGAGAAACAACACCTATGTTTCTTTCTTCAGATTGGGCCAAGGGAGGCAGCAGGTGACCTGTGATCTGGGTCTTGGTATCCAACTACAGGGTCATGGAACAAGCAAAGGCAGGCTCACTTCAAATCTAGGAACCAGCTCCTTTTCTCTGGACCTAAGCAGCTCACTCTACATTTCTAACACCTCTTCCCATGAGAGGACAGGCCAGAAAGTCTTTTCCTAACTCTTTACTCTGAGTTTTTATCTGTCTTCAAAGTTCAAGTGTATCTCTTGTATGCAGCAGAGGGATGGATTTTGTTTTTGTATCCATCATGTTAGAGTGTATCTTTTTATAGGTGAATTGAGTTTATTGATAATAAGGAATATTAATGACCAGTGATTATTATTTCTTTTTATTTTTAGTGGTAGTGTTTTTATGTGTTTCCCTTCTTTGGTGTTTTCTTTTCTGGGATTATCTATTGCTTGTGGTTTCATGGTTTTATCTAGAGTTTTCCCATTAGAATTGGATTTGCAGATAAGTATTATTTAAAACTGGTTTTCTCATAAAATAGCTTTTTACTCCGTCTATGGCAATTGAGAGTTTTGCTTCGTATAGTAGTCAAGGCTGACATCCATGGCCTTTTAGTGTCTGTATAATGTCTGACAAGGACCTTGCCATTTTCATTGTTTCCACTGAGTAATCTGTTCTTATTCTGATGGGTCTGCCTTTATAGGTAACTTGTGCTTTCTCCTTTGCAGCTCTTAGTATTTTTTCTTTGTTCTGTAGGTTTAGTGGCTTGATTATTATGTGGGAAGCACACATTTGTTTGGAGATGTAGTCTATTTGTTGTTCTATAAGCTTTGTATCTTTAAAGACATTTTCTTCTACAGGTTGGGAATTTTTTCCCTATGATTTTGTTGAATATATTTTCTGTGCCTTTGACCTTGTATTATTCTCCTTCTCTTTCAATTATTCTCAGGTTTAGTCTTTTCATTTTGTCCCAGACTTCCTGGACATTTTGTGTTATAATATTTTTGGTTTTAGTGCTTTCTTAAACTGATGTATCTATTTCTACTCTTGAATCTTCCACGGCAGAGATTCACTCTTCCATCTCTTGCATTCTCTTGATTATGCTTGCATCTGTGTTTCCGGTTTATTTCTTCTGATTTTCCACTTAGCAATGACTCAGTTCATGTCTTCTTTATTGTTTCTATTGCAATTTTTGAATCTTGAAATGTTTCCTTCACTTGTTTGATTGCTTTTCCTTGGTTTTCTTTATTTTCTTTTAGGAATTTGTTAATCTCTTCTTTTTTGTATTTTCTTCTATTTCTTTAAAGGAAATTTAAATATCCTCTTTTATTGTTGCTGTTAACTTCATAAACTTGTTTTTAAGTTGTTTCATTCTGCTTCTTCTGCTTTGCCATTCTCAGTCCTTGATGTTGTAGAACCACCAGATTCTTCTGGTGGCATCATGTTGTTCTTTATGTTGTTATATGTATTCTTGCACTGGCATCTGCCCATTGCTTACTCACTTCATTGCAGAATTTGTCTAAATATCAGATTGCTAATTTTTATGCAATCTGTTATGTGCATGTCTGTGTTTTAGGAAGCCTCTCTTGGTCCAATCTGGGTTCTTGGTACACTCGGAGGTAGTCTATTCATTTAGTCAGCTGTGGGCCAAGGTTCTGTGGGTTTCCACATATCACTGAGGTCATTCTACTGGTTGTAATTCTTCTACATAGAATTATTTCTAAATTTGTTTCTTAGATAAGCCATTACTAACATATAGAGGTGCTATTGATTTTTACATGCAACATCTTTGTTGAATTAAGTTTTCAATCTTAATGGTTTTAGAGACAAACATTTTATTTGAGAGAAAAAATAAAATATTAAGTTGGAGCCTTTGTTTTTGGCCTCAGCAATGAACAAACTTTCTTTTCTTTATTCTATTTATTCATTTTTTTGTTTTTGAACAAAGTGTCATTTTTTTTAATCCATGTATCCCCTTGTTCAAATTCCCTTTCCCAGGAATTGAATAATGACTTTGAGTAATTATTCAATTACTATACACCCATTTATAAATTGCCTGCTTTTACAATATAAGCTTCAGTCTTTTTTTATTACGAATAAAGTCACATTTTCTATCCATGTACATCCTTATTCAAGGTTCATTCCCCCTCCCACCCCTCAGGTCCCCTTTTCTGCACATCTCCCCATCTCCTCCCCAGCATAGGCAGAAGGTCCCAAGGTCCCAATATTGCTGAGTTCAGTCTCCACTCCTGGCAGATCCAATTTTCTCTTGAACCATTGAAACTGAGTCAGGTGTTTCTCTAGAGGGAGTGGGATCCAAGATGTCAATCCAAGGTGTTTCAGATCCCAAGCTGTTCAGTGGTTGTGGTTTGCAGTTTGGAAATACTTTGCTTTTTGCTTTTTTGTTTAGAGCCCACTAGTGACTGAGTACATCCCCTGCTTATCTTTCTTGGTTTCAGATACGTAATGGATGATATTTTTTGTATATTGCTGTATACAGTTTGCCAAAATTTTGTTGAGAATTTTAGCATCAATATTCATGAATGAAATTGGTCTGTAATTCTCTTTCTTTGTTGTGTCTTTGAGTGTCTTGGGTATTAGGGTAATTGTGGCCTCAAAAAGGAATTTGGCATTATTCCTTCAGTTTCTACTGTATGAAATAGTTTGAGGAGTAATGATAGTAATTCTTCTTTGAATATCTGGCAGAATTCTGCACTAAAACCATCTGGACTTGGTGGTTTTTTTTTTTCTTTTCTTGGGAAGCATTTAATGACAGCTTCAATTTCCTTAAGGGCTATAGGTATGTATAAGTAATTAATTTGGTCTTCATTTAATTTTGGTAAATGGTACCTGTCCAAAAAGCTGTCTGTTTCTTCCAGGTTTTCCATTTTTGTGGAATACAGATTTTCAAAGTATGATCTGATAATTCTCTGGAATTCCTGGGGGTCTGTTGTTATGTCCCCCTTTTCATTTCTGATTTTGTTAATTTGGATACTCTCTCCCTCTACTTTTTGATTAGTGTGGATAAGGGCTTATCTATCTTGTTGAATTTCTCAAAGAACCAACTTTTTGATTCATTGATTCTTTGTATTGTTTTTTTTTTGTTTCAATTGTATTGATTTCAGCTCTAAGTTTGATTATATCTTGTCTCCTCCTTCTATGTGAGTTTGCTACTCATTTTTCTAAGGCTTTCAGCTGTGCTGTTAGTTCTCTAGTGTGGAATTTCTCTAGGTTTTTCATATAGACATCTAGTGCTATAAATTTTCCACTTAAGACTGCTTTCATTGTATCCCACAAGTTTGGGTACATTGTGGATTCATTTTCATTAAATTCTAAGAAAACTTTAATTTCTTTCTTAATTTCTTCCTTGATTGAGAGGTGGTTTAGCTGAGTGATGTTTAGTTTCCATGAGTTGGTAGGCTTTCTGTGATTTTTCATGTTGCTGAACTCTAACTTTAGGCCCTGGTGGTCCAATATGATACAAGGAATTATTTCCATTTTTTGTATGTGTTGATATTTTCTTTATGTCCAATTATGTGATCAATTTTAGAGAAAGTTCCATGAGGAGCTGAGAAATATGTATATTCCTTTGCCTTTGGGTGGAAACTTCTGTAAATATCTATTAAATCCTTTTTCATCTAATCTCTGTTAGACACCTTATTTCTCTGTTGAGCCTCTGTCTTTTTTACCTATCCAGGGGTGAAAGTGGGGTATTGAAGTCTCCCACTATTAGAGGATGAGAATTGATGTGGAATTTGAGCTTTAGCAGTGTTTCTTTTACTTAGGCAGGCACCTTTATATTAGGGTCATAAATATTCAGGATTGAAATCCTCTCTTGACCAATTTTTCCTGTGATAAATAAGTAATGACCATCTTGGTCCCTTTTTTATTGCTTTTAGCTTAAAGCCTACTTTGTTAGATATTAGGATGGCAACCCCAGCTAGTTTCTTAGGACCATTTGATTGGAAAATCTTTTCCCAGCCCTTTACTCTGAGCCTCTGTCTGTCTTTGTGGTTGAGGTATGTTTCTTGTAGGCAACAGAAGGATGGCTTCTGTTGTTGTATCCATCTTGTTAGTGTGTGTCTTTTTAAAGGTGAGTTGAGTCCATTGATATTAAGGGATATTACTGACCACTGATTGATATTTCCTGCTATTTTTGGTGGTAGCTTGTATTTCTTTTCTCTGGGCTATTCTTCTCTGGGATTATTGATTGTTTGTGGTTTCATGGGTATATCTGGGGTCCTTAGGTTGGAGTTTTCCCTCTAATGCTTTCTGGAGGGCTGGATTGGTAGATAAGTATTGTTTCAGTCTAACTTTGTCATGAAATATCTTGTTTACTCCATCTATGCTGATTGATAATTTTGCTATGTATAGTATTCTAGGTTTGCAGCCATGCTTTTTTTAGTAACTGTATAACTTCTGACCCAGCCCTTCTAGCTTTCATCATTTCTATTGAGCAGTCAGGTGTTATTTTGCCTTTATAAGTAAGTTGGTCCTTTTCTTTTGTAGCTCTTAAAATTTTTTCTTTGTTCTGTTTGCTTTGTGTCTTGATTATTATGTGGAAGCTGACTTTTTTGGGGGTCATATGTATTTGGTGTTCTGTAAGCTTCTTGTATCTTTATAGGCATTTCCTTCTTCAAGTTAGGAAAGTTTTCTTCTATGGTTTTATTGAATATATTATCTGTGCCTTTGAGCTGGTAATCTTCTTTTTCTATTCCTATTATTCTCAAGTTAGGTCTTTTTATGGTGTCCCTGATTTCCTGAATATTTTGTGTTATGGCTTTTTTGGTTTTAGTATTTTCTTTGACTGATATATCTATTTGAGCTACTGAGTCTTCCACTTCAGAGATTGTCTCTTCCATCTCTTGGATTTTGTTGATTATTCTTGTATCTGTTGTTCCAGCTTTTTTCTTCAGGCTTTCTATTTCCATCTTTTCCTCATTTTGTGGCCTTTTTATTGCTTCTATATCAATTTTTAGTTTCTGGAATGTTTCTTTCATTTTTGGTTTACCTTTTCTTGGTTTTCTTTCAAGGATTTGTTCATCTCTTCCAATTTTTGTTTGTATTTTCTTCTATTTCTTTAAGGGAATTTTTTATATCTTCTTTGAAGGCTTCAATAATCTCCATAAAGCTGTTTTTGGTGTTGCTTCCTTCTGCTTCCTCTTCATTGCTCTGTTCAGGTCTTATAGTTGTAGAACCACCACTTTCTTCTGGAGTTACCTTGTTTTTCTTTACATTTTTATATGCATTTTTGCACTGGCATCTCCCCATGGCTTCAGTGGTTCCCGATTAGGTTGCTCCTAGTCATTTGTGGCAAGAGGGCTTGTGTGTCTCCTATTTCCTCTGAGAAAGGGGTCTGCTAGATCTCTGACTCTGCTCTGGGCAAAGGTTTGAATATCAAGGCCTCAGTCCTTCTCTGATGATGCAGTTTGCCCTGGAGGCAGGGCCATCTGTGTAATGTCCCATCTTTTAGGTGTGGCTGTAGGAGCCCTTCACTGCCAAACCCCAGTCCTATCTGCCAAGGGTAGTCTAGGATCAGGTATCACAGACTGATCCTGGTTCTGGAACACAACTTTCCGGGTAAGGAATAAGACACCGGCACCTGCTCACCTCACCTCTGGATGGGGTCTGAATTTCAAAGTCCTCAGTCCTTCTCTGTTGATGCAGTTGGAGCAGGGGCTGATCATGCAATGTCTCCTCTTTTAGTTGTGACTGGAGGAGCTCCTCACAGCCAAACCCCAGTCCTGTCTGCCAAGGAGAGTCTGGGATCAAAACCACAGACTGATCCTGGTCCCAGAACACAACTTTCTGGGCAGGGAATCCGGTGACGGAACCTTCTGACCTTACCCCTGGACAGGGTCTCCAACAATTTTTCAAGTCAAGAAACTGACACAAAGTCAATAAAAATTTTAGGACTTTAGTGGTTAGTCTATGGAATGTAATAAACAAAATATTTTTTGCTTCTTACCACAAAAATATCCGTCACTTTGTCAGTCTCTTTGTATTCAGGAGGCCATTAGAATAATATTCCCATGTTGAAATAGAACTATGACTCACAATTTGGGTGACACAAGTGTCTGCTGGATAAAATGGAGCCCTACAGCAGTGCCAGTGACCCTGCTATTTAAGCCATATAGCCTGAAGAATATATGACATTAGATATATAAACAGTGAGAAAAATAGTGTGAAATT
Source organism: Sigmodon hispidus (assembly GCA_004025045.1). Taxonomy (NCBI): domain Eukaryota; kingdom Metazoa; phylum Chordata; class Mammalia; order Rodentia; family Cricetidae; genus Sigmodon; species Sigmodon hispidus. The sequence goes on along the minus strand of PVIH01012601.1, from coordinate 5,238 downwards.
TCTCTTCAATCAAATGTAATACAGACTTCTGGTTGGAGTGGGGAGAAGCCATACTACATAATTCATTTATTATTTAATTATATGTATTGTATATGTATGTGTTTTGTAAACCAAGCTGGCCTCAAAATCAAAGATTCATCTGCCTCTGCCTCCCACATGCTGGGATTAAAGGCATGCATCATCATCACCTTGCTGCCATACTTATTTTAAAAAAATAATTCCTGGGACTGGTCTGAGCATAGTGGTAGAGTTTGTGCTTAGTATGCATGAGGCTGGTGTTTATCTCCAGTGCACATGCACACAAACATAAAAACAAAACAAAAACCTTGGCTGTGGGAAGGTCAGAAAAATTAGTCTACAGTGCTTGTCACCAAGCCTGATGACCTAAATTCAATGCCTAAACCTCAAATGCTGAAAGAAAGGAACCACTTTCTGAAAATTGTCTTGAGACCTTCACATGTACACATACACACACAGTGGGTTTCCTGATGAAGTACTAAGTGATCATGAAGCCTAACTCATCTGGACTATGATAACCTTCCTCAAATTCCTCTTACAAAGACATCCTAATGACCCATTTGATTGACTATTTTGTATAGGTTTTTAACCTTTGTGCATACAGAAAATTCCATCCTGAAGCACTGTAGGAGCACTGAATATTGTACTGATTTATATTTAAAAGTAACCATTTGTAAGTCTTGCATACCAAGTTGGGGTAAGACCAAAACCCTCCCCTGTGCATCAAGGCTGAGCAAAGTATCACTCAATAAAGCCTTATCTCCTGTGAAGAGTAGATAAAGGAAGGATGGGGGAAGGTGGGAAGTAGGAGCAGGAAAGAGGGGGAAATGCTGGGTTTGGTATGTAAAATTTAAAAAATTAAATTAAAAAATAACCATTTATTTTAAAATAGGATTATAATCTATAGCATTTGTCAATTCTCACTGTGTAAATTCTCCTGCCACAACATACTTCAAGCTAAGGATGTACTGTCATTGAACATGGCATTGGAAAAAGGTGTTGACTATAGCCCATCGCCACAAGATTTCTACCACACAAGCATATATGTAGGTGTTGAGAGACAAGCATATAGAAAAATTAAGTGACATAATTATAATGAGTTTTTACCATTCTCTAATTTTGTTCTTAATACAATTTGTTTAATTTTAGACATAATGCAACTTTTGATATCTGTCTTTCACTGTCATCCCACACAATTCCTGAAAATGTAAACACTTTTTATAATGAGCATAAGGAGAATAGTAAAATATTTTACCTTGCAAACTTATCAGTAGTCATGGAAAGTTCTCAAGGAAGTGTACTTTTCAGCCTATTTAGCCTAATTTTTCTTCTGATTTGTAAAGAACATTTTATTAGTTATTTAAAATATTTTTCATTAAAATAGATTATACATATGGTGATATCCCACACATGCACACAGCATACATTGTTCCACTTCTTTACCATCCCCACAGTACCTTGGCACCTTTCTGAGTTCCCAGTAATCACTATTTTCAGGCTACTGTCCTTAGTGACAATGGTAGATAGCACCCTTTTGATTATTCTAAATCATTATTTCAATGAACTTATTTTTTCCCCCTTGGGAACTTTCCAAGCTAAATTATAAGTCTTTTAAAGAAGACAAACAGGTATTTTTCTGCACACTGTAGCATCATAATAAATATTCATTGAATAAGACTTCTATTTTCCATGCCAAACATAAAAATCAGGATCTTTAGATTCTAAATTAATCTAATAAGCTGTCAAGATGCACTGTGTTCTTATTTTAATAATGTTAGTTATTAAATTGATAGAAAATAGATGCCACAAATAGACTTAATGACATTTAAAAATGATACATTTCTAATCTTTGATGTTTCTCCAATCTTACACCTAATACCAAAATTTGTTATATCTTGAAATATGAACTCTCCTTGGAATAATGAAAAGCAACATCAACTAATTTTTAATGATACCTAACACAGTGATTATATTTTTCATCTTATTAACTACATATATTGATATTCTGACTAATTTTTATCCTTAGAAACACATTACTCTATCAAGAATTTTAAATTTATTCTCTTTCAAATATATCAATAGAGAAAAATATGAATCTACTGATAGCACCTAAGCATTCAAGATGTTATCTAGTTTAACTTAACAAAAGCTTGGATTAATAATAGCAAATTTTAAGTACCAGTCATATTATGTGTACCTTATAGTCAGAATCACTTACAATGGCAATATACTTATTGTATTATTTATCATATATACTTATTATGCTGCTTTTATAAACAAGACCAAAAAAATAGAAGGGCAAACTCCAAATTCTGCATTTCCATGTCTGATGTCAAAATGATCTTCAGAACTCCAGCTTCTTTCAGCTTTCTTGACTGCCACACACCTCTTTTACTTGGGATGGTGCTACTCCCTGTTAGCAGCTTTCCTCAGTGTGTATCCCATGACTTTGTCATCTACATTTTGGGTCTTCAAGGCAATCCAGGCTTCACCTTCACAGCTTCATATAATGGTCTCTCTAGGCCTCCATGCACAGATATCCCTAACACAGTGGCTTTACTTAGTCTCAGAGGTAATGCCCATAACCCATTTTTTTCTATTCTTAATTCTAAAGTCAGAACCATGTGGCCAAAGCTGCCAAATTCTGCTGCATACAAGGGTTGTAACATGGCCTCATCATTCAATAACATTTTTACCAGCTTTTGTTTGTTTGTTTTTGATAATTTCCTTCAATGCCTAAGCTTGACTGCCCTGAAACTAGATCTGTAGAGGAGGCTGAGAGCATCTGGGATTTTTCTCCTGAGTGTTTGGATTAAATTTATGTACCACCATGCCAGTAATTGAGATTTTCTTTAGTTCCTCTTCACAAGGTGGAAGATTAGCAGGATGGGGTCTTACCCTGAGGTCACTACTTCTTTTATTCTATTTAATATCAAGCATTTTAAAAAAGGCTTTTAATCTTAAAGTCAGTGATGGTGATCTTTCCTGAAGTTCTATTATTGAACAAGATTGTTTGGGCAATCCTGGGTTTCTTGATATTCCATATGAAGTTGAGTACTATTCTTTCAAGGCTTGCAAAAAATTGTGTTGGGATTTTGATGGGGATTGCATTGAATCTGCAGATTGTTTTTGGTAAGATGGTCATTTTTACTATGTTGATCCTACTTATCCAGGAGTATGGGAGGTCTTTCTATTTTCTGATATCTTCTTCAATTTCATCAACAACTTAAAGTTTGTGTCAAAAAGGTCTGTCACTTCTTTGATTAGAGTTAACTCAAAATATTTAATACTATTTTCAGCTATTATAAAGGGTGATGTTTCAATGATTTCTTTTTCAGTCTTTTTATTCTTAGTGTATAGGAGGGATAGTGATTTTTTTTAGTTAATCATGTGCCCTGCTACATTACTGAAGGTGTTTGTCAGCTGTAGAAGTTCCATGGTACAATTTGGGGAGTCATTTATATCATATGCAAATAGAGATAGTTTAACTTCTTCTTTTCCAATTTGTATCCCCTTAAATCTCCTTTTTGTTCTCTTATTGCTTTAGCTAACACTTCAAGAACTATATTGAATAAATAAGGGTAGAGAGGACAGACTTGTCTAGTTCCTGATTTTAATGGGATTGCTTTGAGTTTTTCTCTATTTACTTTTATGTTGGCTGTTGACTTGCTGTATATTACCTTTAGAGCTACAGTAATAAAAATACACTGGTACTAGCATAAAAACAGACTTCTGAGTCAATGGAATCATATTGAAGATCCCTTACCTTAATTCACACACCTATGAACAACTGATTTTTGACAAAGAGTCCAAAAATATACAGTGGAAAAATTTTAGTATCTTGAACAAATGGTGCTGGCATAACTGAATAGTAGTGTGGAGAAGAATGCAAATAGATCAAAACCTATCACCCTGCACAAAACTCAAATCCAAGTGGATCAAAAACCTCAACATAAACCCAGATACACTAAACTTGATAGAAAAGAAAGTGGAAAATACCCTTCAACACAATGGTACAATTGACCACTTCAACAATATACCACCAGTAGCACACACACTAAGAAGAACAATCAATAATTTGGACCTGCTTAAATTGAGAAGCTTCTGTAAGGCAAAGAACATGATCAATACAACAAGATGACAGCCTACAGAATGGTAAGAGATCTTCTCCAATCTTCTATCTGACAGAGGATTGATCTCTAAAATATAGAGTGAACTCAGGAAACCAGAGATGAAAACCCCAAATAATCTAATTAAAAATTAGGTTCAGAGCTAAAAAAGGGAATTCAAAGCAGAAGAATTGCAAAAGGCTGAAAGGCACTTGAAAAAGTGCACAACAGGAAAATTTCCTTTCTAAATCTGAACCTCAACAGAGCAAGTCCAGCACACTCTGTAGCAGGCACAGGTAAAGTCTGCCTGTCACCATACTGACAGCTGCTGATGAGGGAATTTGCACAGCTACCCACCTCCACCTCCAACTGAGCAAACAGATAACCACTGGGGTCCCTGAAGGACAGACACAGACCCCGCCCAGAGAGGTGACAGGAAGCACACAAGCCCGAGTGCCACAACTGACTAGGAGCCACCTAATCATGAATCACTGAAGCCATGGGCAAATGTCAGTGAAAAACATACTTAATAATACAAAGAACAACAAGGTAACCCCAGAACAAAGTGGCGATCTTACAAATACAAGACCTGAACTGAGCAATGAAGAGGAAACAGAAAGAAGCAACACCAAAAATTCCTTTTTGATGATCATCGAAGCTCTCAAAGAAGATATGAAAAATAGCCTTAAAGAAATATAAGAAAATATAAACAAAAAATTGGAAGAGATGAACAAATCTATGAAAGAAACATGCCAGGAACTAAAAGCTAAAAATAGAAGCAATAAAAAAAAGCACAAAATGAGGCAAAGATGGAAATAGAAAATCTGAAGAAAAAAGCTGGAATCACAGATACAAGCATAACAAACAGAGTTCAAGAGATGGAAGATAGAATCTCTGAAGTGGAAGATTCAATAGCTCAAATAGATATATCAGTCAAAGAAAATAGTAAAACTAAAAAAGCCATAACTCAAAATGTTCAGGAAATCTGGGACACCATGAAAAGACCTAATTTGAGAATAATAGGAATAGAAGAAGGAGAAGAATACCAGCTCAAAGGCACAGATAATGTTTTCAATAAAATCATAGAAGAAAACTTTCCTAACCTGAAGAA
>PVIH01012600.1:0-62721 GCA_004025045.1 Sigmodon hispidus | reverse complement strand
AAAAAAATTCAGAGGGAAAGATGAACACAAAGAAAATATAGGTGTAGCAATCTTATTTGTATGTCTACCCTTGATAAGCCATGCTTATCATTCTTATCCTCTATATAGTTATTGTTAACTCTTCCACATTTTAAATTCTTTTTACTGTGTGTTTTTTTTTTAATAAATACAAAATAAAGGAAAAAAAAAAAAAAAAAAAGAAGCATCACCTAACAGTTCCTTCAGAAATGTTTGTCAAGGGAATAAATTAAATCAGCATTCTGAAAGTAATCATCTGAAAAATCAGATTCAATCAGAAAAGGGCAGCTGCTCCTGAACTAGGAGACCCACATTTATTAAAAGACCCACCGTGTGGGGCTGGTGAGATAGCTCTGCCTACCTCATGATGCACACGTGACAGTCTAAATTCCATCCCTGGAACCCATGTAAACCTGGAAAGAGAAAAGCTTTTCCACAAAGGTGTCCTCTATCCTCACATATATACACACAATTTTTAAAGACCTGTTTTATGAAAGGCATTGTACAATTTACTAATATAAAATATAGGCTTTATTTTGGACAAAATAACTTCACTCAAGATCTACGAATTAGGAAAAGTGTAATGCAAAGTATGTTCTTCAAACCTGTGGCTTCACAAAAGGAATGACAAGTATGTAAAAGATGGCTGGGATTTTTAAGAATGAGTAGATGAGTATCAAGCAGCAGATTGAGGGTTTAGTAAACACTTGATGAGTACTCATTACACAGAAAGAGAAATAGCATTTTGAAGTACCTGAGCTGGTTTTGTTACTTTATTCCAATGAGTGTGAATGTTATGATCAAAGCCATAGACATATCATGAGGGATTTGCAAGCAGAAGTAATGTTACCAAATTGTCTTGCAACCACTCATGTGGGAGTCCCTGTAGGTAGTTGAAGTAAACAGACATTTAGGTAGAAAAGCAGCTAGGCATTTATTATACTCATCCTTCTCTGGCATGTTGTCAAACATTTAGAAAGATGAAATCAGGTATAATATTCTCTGGCTTTCACCTAAATCAGAGATTCTCAAAGCTGTTTCTACAACTTCTTGAGAATAACATTTAGACATGGGTCATGGCACCAGTCAGTGCACTTTTTTGTCAGTATACTTTTATTGACCTGCCTGAGCCTTTTTCTGTCTAGCAAAATTTTCCCATTGAAGTGACATTTTTGGCATCTAAGCACATCTGTGCCATGATAATATATGTGAAGTACAGTGTAAGAGAACATGGCAGATTTTGTGGGATTCTCCCACTCACCCCCAGATCTTTTCAGCTACTTTTGAATTTGCTGTAAGCTCTGAGTAGAAGTCACCTCTCACATTTACAACTCAAGTCAAAGAAAACAGCTTGTACATGATTTTCATCACAGCAAAATGCCATTATATGCTGGACACTGTAAGTCTGCAGAAGAGAAGGGAATTGAACATCAAGTCATAATGATCAGTTGGATAAAATGACTTAGAAACCTCAATTACAAAGCCAGACACATATCAATAGTAGTCAGAAAAATGCATATAATTCACCACACCTTTTCTGTTCATGCACTCAACAAGTATTGCTTGGGAACATGTCATAGTATAAGCTCTATACTGGGCATAAGAAGTAAATACTAATGTTCACAAACATAGGTACTGATTGGTGCTCTGCTCATGCATAATTTAAAATTAGATTAATTTCTTCACATTCACTGAACTGCAGTTTAACCAGCCCTCCTTCAGCATTCCCTTTGTATCATTAGTCATGAGATGTGGTTTGTTATGGTTTTGTTTTACTTTTTGAGGGGCCAGCCACAAAGTTCCCAAATAATCATATGGAGACCTATTCATACATATGAATGTTGGCTCTTAGCTTCTTTCTATTCAATTTTTCTAAACTTCAATTATTCTGTCTACTTTTTTGCCTCTGGACTTTTCCCTTTCTCTATTCTAGAAACCTTTTCTTCCTTCTTACTTCATGGCTGGCTGTGTGGCTGGGTGGCGGCTCCTGGCATTCTCCTCTTCTTCTTGTCTCACTCTTTTCTCTTCCCCTTCTTTACCTATTTATTCTCTGTCTGGAAGCCCCTCCAATCCCTCTCCTGCCTCGCTATTGGCCACTCAGCTCTTTATTAAACTAATCAGTTGTTTTGGGCAGGCAAAGTAACACAGCTTCACAGAGTTAAACAAATGCAGCATAAACAAAAGCAACACATCTTTACATCATTAAACAAATATTTCACAGCATAAAGAAATGTAACACATCTTCAAATAATATTCCAAAACAATGAGATAAATATTTCTATTCTTCAAGAATACACTCATAATTTTTACCTATGAATTTTTCCTAATTAGTCTACATATTACTAATTACTTTGTTTAATATTAATTTCCAAATTTGAATCATGTAATTTATTTTCTCTTGGCTAATCACCCAAATGAATACATATACTGATATGTAGACATTATAAAATGGCATATAGTTTTCAAAGTATCCATTTGTACCACAAATAAATGTATGCATTTATCTTCTATGGATGTACTTTGAACACCCTCTGCATAGTCAAATGCCAACTAGTTCATATACCTTAACAAAAGATAAAATGAAAGTGATTGATTTATCCTGTAAGTCAGAATCCAGCTGAGAAGCATGACCAAATATCCCACATTCAATAGGAAGATAATGTTAGTATCTGATGTGAAAAGTGACAGTTTTCAAATGTGGGCTTTTTTTTTTAATTTGGCATATGAAGAAAGGAAAAAGAAAAGGGAAAAAGTCTCCTAATTATCACCCTCCCTGTCAGAGGCAAGCAGCAAAGTTCTCCACCCTTCAGCTGAAACAGTTCAAAGTGAAGCTCTGTGTTGCACAAATTCTGTTTGTTACTATAATAAAAACCCAGGTCCAGATATTGGGCAAAAGCTGAAATATCAGAGAGACAGAGGAACAACCATAGCTACTTCTTATCCAGCCAAATCCTCAGGCCTGTCTCCACAAATTCTCCAACTCCAAACCTCTCTCTCCTCAGCCAACCAGGGAAGCCAGGAAAAGCTGGATTCTTCCCTTCTCTCTCTTCACCCAGCTATCTTACTTCCTTGTACAATGTTCATAGAGCTAGGATTAAAGGTGTGTGCTACCATTGCCTGGATGTTAAGCCCTGAAGTCATAGAGATACAGATGAATCTCTGCCTCTGAAGTGATGGGATTAAAAGTGTGGATCACCATTCCCTAACCTTTGTGGCTTGGTTTTATGAGTGACTCTGTTCTCAGATATTCCAGGCTATTTTTATTAAGTATAAAATATATCGCAGCAGGGCTGGGTCTTCATACTCAGCATGATGCCTGAGCATCAGTGTGCTATAGATTTCAGAAGGATTTGCCAACATGTTCAGGACTAAGGAGGAGCCTAATCTTCCTTCATCATACTGGCAATATGCTAAACACAGAATGGGAAGAAACATGTGCATAAAATGGAAGGTTAAGATGTGAACACAGTGAGGAAAAAAAATTCACTTCCTCCCTGACTACTCACTAACTTTCTGACACACCAACTTCTTACAAAAAAACAAAACCTTTTTTTACTATTTACAGAACATTTTCAATTTCTTCCCTTTATGCCCAAATATCAAATGTAATGTCAGTGTCTTTCTACATTTTGTTGTGACAAAGAGACATAGACAAAAATAAAAAACAAAATTTTATTTCTTTTAAGTAGATCTTTACCTCAGTTCTTTAATATTTGAGCAGAGTATATGTGTGATTGTCATCCAAAGATCAAATTGACTGTGATATGAAGGCTTAAATTTTTTTTCATCTAATCTAAGCACTGGGTCAATATGAATCCATGTATTTTCCACAACTGTCAATCGATTCAGTTAAACTTCTTGTAACTTGTCTCTATCTCTGAAAAAATAGAGAGATATCACTGAAGATGTCCAGTTTTACTTTAGGAATCCTTATGAAATAGTTCATAACACTTTGCAGTTTTCATATGATTATTCTATAAAACAAAAATGAAAGGTTTGACAAATAGCACCCAGTTTAAGAGCATTTGCTGCTCTTCCAGAGGACTGAAGTTTAGTTACAATCACTCACTTCGGGCTGCTCACAACTGTTTGTGTGTCAAAGTCTCAAGATCCAACATTCCCTTCTTGCTTCATCGACACACACATTAAAAAATAAATAAATATTTTTAAAAATCACTTAAATTTATCATATTAGAATTATTTTAATGCCATAACTTTCATTCAGTATGTCAGTAATCCTGTCCTTTATGTTCTTCTTATGAGAGAAGACCTGGTGGGGTGTCCTATCTGCTTTTCCTTTTTCCTTACATTGAAATGTCACGTAGGTATATGGCAAGAAGGTAATCATCAAAAAAAAAAAAAATCCTAGAAGAAGCCTTACAACTACACCATCTTAGACTTGGGTCTTGGAATTTTGGAACTATAAAAAATAATAATAGTGAGTTTGGTTAGTTAAGTCATGCTGTTACTAAGTCAGCGGAATGGACTGACATAGTTCTCACAGTTGCTCTGTCCAAGGAAGTAGTAGTGGCCTTTAGAGAATGGTAGATGTCTGAAAGAATTAGTGCCCCAGAAACTGAAGGTCCAATAACTTTCTCATTCTAGATGAAGCCAGGTCAACAGCTCAGTGTCCTTCCTCTTTCCATCTTGGGGTAGCCTCATGCTGATCCATCACCACAACATTAACTAACTAAAAAATCTCTTCCCTACTTCACAACACAACCGTGTTATTGCCAAAGACCTTCACTGAGGATAGAGCAGGGCTAGCTTGTTCTGTTACATTCTTTTTCTATACCAGCTATCCAGCAGGAATAGAGCCAAAAAATACTTCACAATAAATGTTTTCAATCTTACCTTCATACAAATGTCAGTTTCACCACTTCTAATTTTCCTGATTTTTTTTCTAAGCAAATGATACAGAGGTGAAGGCAAAAGCTCAGTGAACAGAGGATAGAAAGAGAACCTTGAATATTTTCCAGAAGACCTGCTATGAATCTGGCTTCTAGACTGGGTTGTCTAGGAGTTTCCAATTCTTTTCTCCCTAACTATTTTGATAGCAGTGTATCCACATCACCTTCCAGAAACATTACTAAATTTCAGTGCACTCGTTGCTAACAAAATGAACTTAAGAAACTGATTCCCACTGTAAACAAAAAACAATTTTATAATAATTCCAAAAAAACAGATGCACCCTATCTATTCCCATTTTCTTTGCATTTTTTTATTTTTTCTCTTTTTTCCATTTAGAATTACTGAAATACACTGTGTGCTGCCTTCCTTTAGGCTCCAATTTCATTATGAAATCTTTTGTTCACTCCTGTGTTTTCTACCTATATAATTTCTAAAGAGTATTTTTATTTATTCTTTGAAAGGTATCTTGATCATATTTGTCCCTGATTTCTCCCATTCCTTCATGTCCTCTTCTTGATTTTTAGCCTGCTGTGTCCTGTTCATATTGCTGCACAGACAAGTATGTGAGGACATATGCTAGAACATGGGCAATTTATCACTGGTGATGCTGTCTCTTTCCTCAGTAGCCATCAGTTGTCAGTTGCTATAGGTAAAGCTTTATTTTTCCCTTCCTTATTCATACTGGAATATTAACTAGTTTGATCTTTATTGAGTTTTATACAAAAACAGTAGCCTCAAAGAGTCTATATGACATGGACAATGGCCACGTCATATCCAGATTACAAAATTTCAGAGCACTCTTTCCAATTCTCCTGCTCCTAGATTTTTTTCACCATTTCTTCATAAATGTTTTCTTGTATGTAGTACAAGAGACATTGTAAAATAGATGTCTTATTTAACACTGAGTACTGAACAGTCATTTATTCTCAGCATTTTTACCAAGTATAAGTCTCTTTATTGGCTACGTCCATTACAAAAAGAAGTATCTATGGCAAGGCTGACAGAAGCACACATATATGACTATAAGAATAAATATTTAGAGGGCAATTTGCCAAAATAAACTCCATTAAAAAAATAGTATTTCTACCCTAGGGCAATGGGCTTTTGACCATTTGTACAGTTGTACTAGATATAAATTCCTTACTGTATCTCAGTCCTCAAATCCATTTGCAAAGTAATCACCCTCTCCCATATCAATCATTCCCCTAATCCATCAATGGCACATCCTGTCTGGCTATTTATCACTATATGTAGCATGCATCATCTAGTACTGAGTAAGTCTGATGTTGACATTTCTCTCCCAGAATCATGCATAGAGCCTTCAGGCACTATGAAAATTAGCCAGCAAAAAGGAAGTTTCAAGGTCAGTTTTAATATATTTTCTTTATGTCCTACAACCAAAGTATGAAGTGTTTTTTTAGCAAAAGGGTCTTCCTGTCTAGTGATGGGCAACCAAGAGTAATGACACTAACCTATTCTGTGCTGGGAGCTATGCACCTCCTCTGTATGGTTTTTGTGTGCTCTTTAGTTCATGTGGAGTTCTACAGCTTATATCTCTAAATCTTTCATAAGTTTCTTGGATAAGGACAGTATTGTGATTAGTTATTTAAATTCTCTGATGGACACAGCTACTGTCTGATACAGGGCCTACAAGGCACATGAATTAGGAGCATATTATTCTCTTTGCAGTTCTTGTTAGAAAAATTAGAGGTAATTCCAAGTAACTATTTTATAAAGTAGGTTTAAGTTATCTTCTGCTTAAAGAATAGTATAGGCACATGTTTGCAGTTGCAGATAAATTATAAATGTCAATATAATCTATATGTGAAAATATTTTTTATGAATTTTTTATGTTCCCTAAAGATACTTGGGCTGAATTCATGGTCCTTGTAGGGGTGGGAGATGGTGGAATCAAGAGATGAAGCTAGATAAGAGCTAAGAGAGACATCAAGGGCTCCAAAATCAACTAGATTGATGCAATTATTATAGGATCAACATAAGTTCCAGCAAAAATAGGTTGCTATAAAAGGAACAAAGCTGTCTCTCAATGTTCTTGCATTTCTGAATCACCTGATTTCTTCCTTTAACATGTTCTCAACCCGGATGTTTTCTGCAACATCAAAACATCATGATGTAGCCAGAAGTTTTTCTTTTGAAACAATGGTTTGCTTGATATAGACTTCAAGTTTCTAAAACTGTGAGGTAAGTGAATCATTTTTGTTACTCAGGCTGCTATTTTACTGCAGAACCAGAACATGATCTGATGTGATATTGAAGATTACGGTTTAAGGATGAATGGTAATCTTCAAACATTTATTGACAGCAAGTGGGTATAATGAGAGAATACTCGCTGGCTTAGCATTTAGTGTTAACTAATTCAGCAAATATTTATTGTGCACTTACAACATTGTAGGCATTAAAGAGATAGAAGCTAATTTCCATGATTTATTTTTTAATCCCATTGAGCACACAAAAGCAAGGCGATCTGCATAGCATCAACCAAAATGATAAAAGTAAGACACAGCTTTGAAGCTTGCAAATCCAATTTTTAAAAAATATTTCTTCACATACTAATTAATAGAGCTTATTTTTTGCAAAAAGGTTTTTATTTATTATTTATTGTGCAGCAGGTAGAGATTGTGCTATACAGTTACTACTTCATTTAATCATCACCGAAAATATAATTGTACACATCGTGAAGGAGAAATTTTGAGCCAGACTGCTGAAACACTTTGTCCAAAAATATACTAAGACATCAGCTCATTCCTTCAAAATCTGCTTGTAGTTGTTGTAGTACACTCTACTCAAAAAATTAATACACATACTATTATTCTCAAACAAGTCAAGGAAAACAGCTTTCAGAGAGCATTTGTTTGATTGCTTACATTTTCTTATTACTTATTTCTTGCTTATTCCTCTGTGAGTTATAATCTACTATTTCATCTTCCAAATTTGTCTATAGTAGTGTTTCCAATTTTGACTAGCTGGAAAGCGCACCCAGACTTTAGTAGAACTTAAGAAATCTTGAATGCCTCCCCTCAGAGCTCAAGAAACCCCACTAGGGAGAAGGCAGAAAGAGTGTAAGAGTCAGAGGTAATGATGTCTTCTAAATCAACTAAACCAAGTTGATATGAGCTTGCAGAGACTAAAGCAGCAAATGTGTGGGTCTGCAACAGATCCTCTTCATATGCATTACAGCTTTCAGTTTAATATTCCTATAGGACTCATGAGTGTGTCAATGAATGGATCTCTGATTCTTGTGCCTGTTCTTGGGCACTATTTCTGATGTTTACCTTGTCCAACTTCAAAGTGATTTTTTTTGTTATCTTATTATGTTGTATTTTGTTAGGTTTTGCTGTCATTTCTTAGAAGCCTATTGTTGTGTAATAAGAGACAGAAAAGGAATGGAACTGATAGGAAGAGAAGTAGAGAGGAATTGGGAGGAGTCGAAGGTGGGTTCAATCAGGATATATTATATGAGAAAAGAGCCTAATTTTAATAAAAGGAAAATATTTAGATATGTATAGATATATCTATAAGTAGATAGAGGATAGATAGACATAAAATAGGTATTATTGGGTATTATATATATATATGCCTTTATTGTCTTGCAAATTTCTTTTTTATAAAATTATGAAAATAATATTTTGCATAGTATGAAGAATTTAGAAAAACTGCCAGGTGATCCTGCTTATCTTTTTAAAAACACAGCAAACAAGGACCCTCATTTCTTTGCATTCATTTTAGGAACTTTTCTAAAATCTGACTCATAATTACTGTAGAAAATGCACCATACTTAGGAAATGCAGAAAAGTATTGCTCACAGTACAGGGTTTAAATGAGACTATTTTTTTAACTTTTATCTTTCTCTCATATATTGCACCCCAACCGCAGTTCCCCCCTCCCTTCACCCCTCTCAGCTCCCTTCCCACGCTCCCTTCTCCTAAAATCAACTCTTTCTTTGTTTCTTTTCAAAAAAAGCCAAAAGAGCAGGCCTCTCAGGGATATCCATTGAGCATGGCCTAAAAAGATATAAGACTGTGCACAAATCTTCATATTACAGCTGAATGTGGCAATACAACAGGAGAAAAATGCCTTAGGAGCAGGAAAGATGGTCAGAAACACATTTCCACTCCCACCAACCAAACATGATTGGAATGGAGTTCTATTCTGAGTCTCTGGGCAATCCTGCCCCTGGTTTCTGGCCACCAAGGCAATGTCAGGCATGGGTTCACTATTGTGGCATGAACCAAAAGGTGAGCCACTCATGGGTTGGTCACTTCCACAACCCTCATGACACCATTGCCCCAGCACATCTTGCAAGCAGGACAGATTGTAGGTCGAATTGTGTGACTGGGCTGATATCACAGACCCATCAACATCCAGAGCATCACCATTCCTGATCTCAAACTTTGTACAGAGCTATAGTGATAAAAACCACATAGTATTTTCATAAAAAGAGACAGGCTCATCAATGGATGTCATCAAAGCCCCAGACATAAATCCACACATCTATGGATACATGATTTTTGATAAAGAAGTCATATATGCACAATAGAAAAAAAAGCATCTTCAAAAAATGATGTTAGTATAACTGGATGTCTATTTGTAGAAGAATGCAAATTAATTCATATTTATTATCAAGCACAAAACTCAAGTTCAAGTGGATCAAAAATCTCAACATAAAGCCAGATACACTAAACTTAGTAGAAGAGAAAGTGAGGAATAGCATTGAATTTATTGACACACACAAAAAAACAACTTCCTTAATAAACACTGAGAGCACAGGCATAGGAACAAACAATCAATAAATGGGACCTTATGAAACTGAGAAGCTTCTGGAAAGCAAAGGACACAATCAATAGAACCAAATAGTGGACAAAAAAATGAGAAAAGATTTTCACTAACTTCATATCTTTCAGAGGACTAATATCCAAAATATATAAAGTACTTAAACCACTTCCTTAATATATCACCAGTGGCACAGACACTAAGATCAACAATCAATAAGTGGGAACTCTTGAAACTGAAAGCTTCTGTAAAGCCAAGGACACTCTCAACAGGACAAAATAACAGCCTACAGAATAGGAAAAGATTTTCACCAACCCTAAAAGTGATAGAGGACTTCTTTAGAGGAATTCTCTAAAGCCTATAGAGAATTCAAGAAACTAGAGCCAAAAACCTTGAATAACTCAATCAAAAAATGGGGTTCAGAACTAAAAAGGAAATTCTCAGCAGAAGAATTAGGAATGGCTGAAAGACACTTGAAAAAGTGATCAACATCTTTAACCATAAGAGAAATGCAAATCAAAACAACTTTGAGATACCACCTGACACCTGTCAGATTGGCTAAGATAAAATACACAGATGACAACCTATGCTGGAGAGGTTGTGGAGCAACGGGAACACTCCTCCATTGTTGGTGAGAGTGTAAGCTGATTCAGCCTGTCTGAAATGCAGTATGGCAATATCTGATTCTCAGAAAACTGGGAATTCATCTCCCCAGAGACCCAGCAATACCACTACTAGGCATCCTAAAGATTCACATTTGTACCCCAAAGGCATTATTAGCTCACCTATGTTCATAGCAGCATTATTTGTAATAGTAAGAACCTGGAAACAACCTAGATTCCCCTCAACTGAAGAACGGATTAACAAACTGTAGTAAATTTACTCAATGGAGTACTACAAAGCAGTGAGAAAAAATGATATCCTAAAATTTGCAGGCAAATGGATGGATTTGGAGAATATCCTCCTGAGCAAGGTATCACAAACTCAGAAAGATAAACAAGGGATGTACTGACTCATTGGTGGACTTTAAACAAAAAAAAGCCAAGCATGTCCAAGCTGCAAACCACAACCACTGAACAGCTTGGGATCTGAAACACCTTGGACTGGCACCTTGGAGCCCATTCCCTCCAGGGAAATACCTGACTTAATCTTGATGTGGGGGTGAGGAAAGCAGATCTACCTGGAGTATATGTTGAACTAAGCCACCTTGGGACCTTGGGACCTCCTGCTCTGCTAGAGAGGACGTAAACTGCTGGAGTGAAGAGTGAGTGACTGGAAGGAGTGGGAGGGGGAAGGGAGCCTGAACAAGGGGATACATGGATAAAAAAAAAAAAAAAGACTTTTTATAATAAGAAAAGAATGCTAAAAAAGAAATGTTCAACATCCTTAGCCATCAGCGAAAAACAAATCAAAACTACTTTAACATTCTATCTTACACCTGTCAAAATGGCTAAGATCAAAAACAGAAGTGACAGGTCATGCTGGCAAGGATGTAAAGCAAGGGAAATACTCCTCCATTGCTTGTGAGAGTGCAAACTTATTTGGCCACTATGGAAATCAATATGATGGTTTCTTAGAAAAATGTGAATTGATATACCTAAAGACACAGCTTTACCACTCTTGGGCATTCATGCAAAGCACCCTTCATCCTACCACGAAAACATTTCCTCAACCATGTTCATTGCAGACATATTAATGATAGCCAGTAACTGGAAACCTAGATGTCCCTCAATCAAAGAACAAATAAAGAAAATGTGCTATGTTTACAAATGTAATATTATTCAGCTATTAGAAACAATATCAATAATTTTTAAGCAAATAAATAGAACTAGAAAAGATCATCCTGAGCAAGGTAACCCAGACTCAGTACGCATTCACTTATAAGTGGAGACTAGCTGTTAAGTAAAGGACAATCATGCTAAAATCCACAAACCCAGAGAAGCTAAGTAACACAGAGGGCTCAAGCTAGAACACATCCATCTATGGAAAAGGGAAATAAAATAGAGTTTTTGAGTGAAGTGGAGGCATATGGGAATGGGAACATGAGGAAACAGGCAAGGAGGGTCGAAATGACAAAAGAAAAGAGTATTGGGATAAATAACAGAAATTGGGAGGGGGCATTTAGAGGGCTATGTAGTGCAATGAAAACTCTGGGGACTCTACAAGATTGACCTTCAGAAATTATATTAGGAGATATGAAGTCTGAACTGGTCATCTTCTATACCCAGGGGCTTCCAATTATCTTATGAAATACATAAAACATTTTTTCTGACTTGCCTCTAAAAGCATTTAAAGTGACAGAAAGATGACAAAAAATGAAATGAAATGAAATAACAATAAATATTGGGCAGAGAAATAACAATTTCTAACATTTACTAGACTTTTTCCCAAGGAAACATTCAGGGTTACTTTCCCATTCCTCAGAGAAAATATCTGGTCTGCTAGTATATTCTCACTCAAACACTTGGGAAAGTCATAAAAAAGGAGACATATGAAATTGTGTATGTGTGTGTGTGTGTGTGTGTGTCTCCCCTATGCCATGCATATATTATTACATTAGAGGATTACAAATGGGCCTCTTTTTCTACTATGAGGTCTTGGGAATCAATGTTTGATCATTAGTCTTGGCAGCAGATAATATTTTTTTTTTACTGGTTCAACATTCTTACCTTTCCAAACACAGATATTAGCAGAAATACTTAAACAGTGGTAGAGCATGTTCTTAACCTGGACTCAGTCCTTAATATAGAGAACAAAAGACCAAGAGGAAGAAAGAAAGTGGAATATTCTTCAAATCCATCCATTTGCCTGCAAATTTTAGAGTATCATTTTTTTTTACTGCTGAGTAGTACTCCATTGTGTAGATGTACCACAGCTTGTTAATTCATTCTTCAGTTGATGCGCATCTAGGTTGTTTCTAGGTTCTTACTATTATGAATAATGCTAATATGAGCATAGTTGAGCTAATGCTTTTGGGATACAAATGTGTGTCTTTAGGGTATATGCCCAGTAGTAGTATTGCTAAATCTTTGGGGAGATTGATTCCAAGTTTTCTGAGAAACCTCCATACTGCATTCCAGAGTGGCAAACTTACTCATTAGTAAACTTTAAACTAAAACATTCTCTTTTCATTAAAAGATGATGGATGAATAAAGTGATTTAAAACGCACACACACACATACACATACACACATACACACACACACACACACACACACACACACACACACACACACACACAAAACAAAACTTCTGATTTGTCTCTAAAAGGATTGCTTAGCAGAAATTTGTGGTGACCATAGTGCATCCGTGGGCATTAGTTGTGACCTACTGTGCTTCCTTTATCTGTAGGTAAGCCAAACCTGGCTTGAAAAGCTTTAGATTTTATTTTTTGTGTTTCGTGTATTTTAGAGAAAAGAGAAGATTTAGTACTGTATGGGCTTTTTTGTTATCTATTCTGAATGTTTTGCTTTTTCATATAATTTTTGATATTGATTTTCAAAAAACAATAAAAAATAAATAAAAATAATTCAAGAATGGAATGAAGAACAATGAAAAAAGAAAGAAAGTGGGAAAGAGAAAGAAAGGAGAGCAGGGCTAGAGTGAGAAAAATATAGTGTCTCAAAAACCCATTATGTGGTGGAATGTTTTTTGTATGATGTAAATAAAGAACTGTTTTGGCCCATGTACGGAATCATAGAAGTGGGTGGAGAATCAGAGTACAAGCAAGTAAGAAAAAGGGTAGAGTTTGTCAGACTCAATCCGACCCCCAAAAGAAGAACATGTAGAGGTACGGGGCTGAGCCACGGGCTAAGGCACGTGGCAAAAAGATTAATAAAAATGAGTTAAATTAAGATAAAAGAGCTAGCTAATAATGTGCTTAAGACATGGGCCAAACAGTATTAAGTTAATATAAGTGTGTGATTCATTTCTTCAGGGGACAAAAGCTGTGGCGCAAACCAGGTCCCAAACCGCCAGCTGTGGGCTGCTCCAGGTACAAACCTCTCGGGCCCAAAATGGCCAGGGAAAAACTTACAACAACACCATTACCTATATCCCAATTTGTGGAGAGGTATTAGAGAACAAGCATTAGTAAAAGACATGAAAGAACCAGATACTCACTATATATTTAGCAAGAAGAACCAATCATCAGATATAACAAGAATAGAGAACAATAATCTGTCTTGAGCTTAAAGGGTAAGTTGAAAGAAAAAAGCTTCCTGGAAGATTAATCAATTAAACTATAGATTATCTTATGCCTCCAAGTACTTTTAGTATATTGTTGCTAAATTTGATAAATCATTTGCAGCATTTATAAAGGGAAATTAATAGGATTAGGGTATAGAGCTGAGTGGCAGAGGATGTATTTGGTATGTCATAGGCAATGTGTTGAATCCACATATAGGTGATTACATGTGAACCTTCAGAAATCTAAGGACATTAAAAAGAAATGGTCGACTCTAAGATAAATTAAAGTCATATACTCGTGAATTAACAATGTTATTTGCCTCAGTAACAACCAATATTTACATAATGTGAACAATAATTGTTAACTGAAAAGGAAAACAATGGTGTCATCTAAATGTTGAACCACAAAGTAGGAATAACATGGGCTGTAATTAAAGCCTAAAATAGGGTTAAAACAACATTTAATATATGCAGATAAATGGTAGCATTTAGAAATAAAGCCTAAATGTGAGCAAAATATGTACAGGGGAGAGAGAAAGGTGAAGAGGGCTAAGTACAGCTGATTGTGCTTCAGTCTACTCGATATCCTAGTGTATTTTACTATCTTATTTTTTAGTAAACATAAAATGTGGTTAGATGTTATGAAAAAAGTAATTGAAGTGAAACAAAAACTACAAACACAGCTGAAAGCTAAATTTTATCCTTAGTGTACAGAACAAGACAATATTATTTAAAGTTTATTTTTAAGCATATTATAATTATTGTTTAATTAACAAACTTTTTAAAAATGTCAAGAAAAGTATCTAGGCCAATCTATGCTTTGACAGTTAATATTCAAAGAAATTGCTGTGTGCATTTTATGTAAATAAAACACATTTTATGTCATATTTGTAGGTGTTTTAGGCTAAAATATAAGCTACCTATGCAGTAGGCTGGGAAAAAAATTACTGCAGTTATTCAAGTAATTCAGAGATGAATCGAAATTAAACTGAACAGAATAAATGTGTTGAGCTATGCAATAACACAATTTGTTTGCATTAGTGTGGAAAATCAATAGGTATAGTGAGGAATCCATTATAAAGAGAAGACAAGTTTGAATCATATAGTAAAACTGAGAGACTATTAAGGGGTTTGTGTGATCTCTCCAAGAGACATCTTAACTAAACATTAAAACAAACATTACCCTCTGACATCTTAGTGAGGGGAGAGTCCTTTGAGGAAGATAAAAAAAAGACTTTGAACTCTAACATTATTTCAATCCTCAAGAAAACACATACACACACACACACACACACACAGAGCCCAAGAGAGGACAGCAGTTGAACAATTCTCCTCTTACAGTTTTCTACTCTACTCTCAATCTTTTCTCATATGACTTGATTTTCATTTAAAAAAAATAAATGCATGTTACATAGAAAAATCTAGAAATAGAGACAAAATGCACTGGGAGAAAAATCAAATTCTACTCCACTGTAAAAATATTATTAATTATATACTAATATTAACTTTAATAGATATAGATAATTGTGTAAAATTATTATTTTCTAAGAGCTTGAGATAGAGAATAAATAGGTAGATAAATGATAGATAGGTAGATAGATAGATAGATAGACAGATACACATACATTCTTTAATTTTATGAAAATAGTCTAGTAGGAAACACAAACTCCAACTTTATTAAAGTTTAACATTTAATTACTACTTTTAACTTTTTTATTTCTGTTCAACTCTGATAAAAATTATTTAATGTTGCAATCTTGCATTTTTAAAGTTTACTTCCTGGACCATCAGAAGAATAACTATGGAAACACAAACACTGTATATATTCTAGGAGGCAGCAACAAGATGGATTTAATGGTATGGAAAACCAGAATTTCCAAAGTTATTTGCCTTGTTAAAGACATGACTATGAGATATTTCTCTTCGGTCTTATAAGAATGTGGATGAATCTAGGACTGGAAAGATGGTCCAGTGGCTAGTAACACTTTCCTCAAAACACAAGTTTAGTTCCCACCACTCACCAGGATGAATGACAACTGCCTGCAGCTAACCTAACATTAATCTGAAGTGCAGATACCACTATGAAATGGAGATCATACATTTCTCATAATGCTGCTAAAAAAAAATTGCATAAAACAATCATACCTAAAGTCGAACATTAGTAATAAAGTCAGTCTTACATCATTTAATCCTTATAATAAATTGAGTGATATGTCCATTTTACAGTTACGAAATTAAATTCTAGCATGAATTGAGAAAGCTATTATACAAGGGTTAGTGATGAAGTGAGAATGTGAAACCAAGTTCTGATTCAGGATTTTATTCTGTTTCCATCAAACCACATTTTCTCAAGTATACATACATTTTTAGATCTTTAGAGAACATAAATAATTCAAGAACTGGGCAGTGCTGGTAAAACAGCTGTTACTATGGTGGGTAAACAAAGGTTGGCATGAGTGGAGAGCAATACTGCTTGCAAGCATGAAAGTCAGGAAATATTTGCTCAGATCTGAAGCTCCCCCTACCTGGTCTTGTCTTTCTGAATTTCTTTTATTTTACTTTTTACTATAGCCTTTCTTTGTTTTCTTTAGGGTGAAACTCACAAGATTTCCCTTTGGGAAGTCCAGAGCTAGTCTGTTTGTTTTCAGTACAGGTAAGGGAAGCTTGGAAGCTGCTGACATACAATAGTGATCCCTGCTTTGGAAAGCACCCACGTCTGTCAGAACACGTTAGATGCCTGCATCAAGAGCAAGCTGCTCAAATTGTCACCGTGAACTTCTTAGTTATTTGCCAACTCTTTGAAAGAGGAAGGAGTAAATCCTTGACAATTTGTGAAATTTAAAGAACTGTTCCAGCACTGTGAAAATAAACCTGCTTTTTATTTCAGCTCACAAAACTTTTATTTTTAAAGCAAATGAATATGTTAAATGGAGGATATCTGAACTCCAAAACCATCAGAAGACTGAAGCAGTGTGAGGGAGCTAGAGATAAGCATTCCATTTGACTGGGGATAAAAGCCCAAATAGTGGCCATCAGCTTGTCATCCAGAAACTGTTCTCTTAATAACAATTGATCTTTGATTCAGCCACACACAAAAAAAGAAGCTTATATTTAGAAAGATTTCCTTTTACATACTTTCTATCCAAATAGTTCTACCAAAGGGGACAGCATTCGCCTTCTCCCAAGGCTGGTAGAGAATTATGTTGTTCTTTTAGTTTCCTGAGTGTGTTACAGTCTGGGAAGAAAGTGAGTAAAGTCATCAACAACAATGACCACCAGCAAATTTGCCTTTGGGGGATAATCTAATTTTGCTTCCAGTGTAGTTCCTGGCTTTCTGAAGTTAGTGCAAGGCTCAAATGTCTGCAAGTCTCCATCTCTGCGTGCATTCTTTAATGTATATAGGACTATAAGGTAAAATTAACTGTATAATACATTCCAAAAATTACTTCAGAAGAAAAGAATACTCTTTGCAAATGTTTATCACAGAGGAGAACAAAACAGACTCCGTTTGTTTCAATTCAATATTCACATTTAAATTTAAATGGACAAGAAAAGATGTACTATAGCTGTTAATTATCAAACGTTGGATGCCAATCAAATCATGCCATGTCTTGATTTGAAGTGGTGTGAAAAACAAAAAGTCCTTTGTAAGGAACCACATGTCAGTGTCTACTGTATGACTTTTCTTTTTCAGCGTCACCCTTGGGAAACACAACCATCTACCTTCTGCTACAGCGTGGCCCTGTAAAACACACTTGTTCTATTAAGTGTCTTTATTTAGTTACACCTCCT
Source organism: Sigmodon hispidus (assembly GCA_004025045.1). NCBI lineage: Eukaryota > Metazoa > Chordata > Mammalia > Rodentia > Cricetidae > Sigmodon > Sigmodon hispidus. Next base: position 45,021 of record PVIH01012600.1, on the reverse strand, counting down.
GGTATATTCTATGTGTCCATAGTTTGATCTAGATTACCGAATGAATTAATCATTGTTAGGGATACACCTGTAAAAAATCAGGGGCATCAGACAGATTTCATAGTCTTATATCCCCTTTCAACACCTAGCACAGGGCCTGGCACCCAATCATTGTTTGTTGAAAGAAAATGAAACACTAAACAGAGATGACACCGAGTGTGGCAGGGAGAGCTGGCAGTCGCCACTATGTCTAGTGCCCAGATTCCCAACCAGGAACTGCTTTTGGGTGCATCCAATATCTGTGAAACTTCAGAGGGACTTTCAGACAACTTAGTCACAGAATGCAATTCAAAGAGATCTTTTATTGCTTGTTTTCCATTAGGCTGAAACCAAAAACCCACTGAGATTACTCTGACAGAACTTGATCAGGAAGATTTCAGAACAAAGAAATTGTGATTGTGTCTTCCTGTGAGTCCAGAGTCCTGATATGGATCAAAGCTGGACCTTCAAAAGTCCCCTGCACTCCTGCTGCCGCCTTCACTTCCTTTTCATATGAATCACACAACCACTCATCCTGAAAAAAATAAAAAGAGAGTCTGGGGTTGCTAATCTATATAAAAGTCTGCAACGAGGCAAAAGCAGTTAATACCATGTCTTATTAAATTGAACCCTCCCTCACCAGGTGATAAAAGGTGATAAGATCTCTACACTGAGTCTATTTTATTCAGTTGTATTCAAACTAATCCTCCACCCATGGCTCCAGGAACAAAGAACTTCGTCTCAAGGAAGACAGGAGTCCTGTTTTTTATTCCCTAACCCAGGGGATCTTGCTGGTCAAAGTAAAAGCTCTAATCTAATACTCTGCCCTTGTATTCAGAGCCACAACATCTTAAAGCCCTTGGTGGTCTGGCCAAAGAGCTATTACAAAGCAAATGGTCTTTGTAGCTTTAGAATCTCCGGTTAGGACAGAGTAACCACAGAGAAGCATCTGTAAAAGGTGGGATGGGAGGATTTCTAATTTAGAACCATGCTTAGACTTGACTTTCAGCAAAAGCCTTTGATGAGTTTTAATACTTTTAAATGTGAATATATACTTATTACTCTCCATCAATTGGCATTATGTTAAGATGGCAGTGCTTAAAATATTTTCAAAATATTGACAAATTATCCTACAAAAGCATATTCAAAACTTTCCTGGTAATAGTGAGTATTAACTAGTATATAGAAAATGTAATAATTATCATCATTGAGAGTTGCAATGTGAGAAAACATCAACTGTTGTAATCAAATTCTGCAATAATACAATTTCATTAGGTGTGACTTTTTAATATTTTGACAACCCTCTCATATTTTGCTACTCAACTACCTGATTCTTTATGTTAAGTTCACTGAGACACAAATTACCATTTCCATTTTAACAAGTACTGAGATGTACAAAACCATCACCATAGAGGCAAAGCCAGCAAAACAAGAATTAAGATGATAAGGATCACAGTTCAGGGACTACTGACCTCAAGACAGAACCTGTAATGTATTTTTCTCTATAATTCATAGTTAATGCCTTTAAATTACTTTTATGGTTGTGTGTTTGTTTCAAGCTGAAGAGCAAAAGAAAAGTGATGGAAAGACAGAGAAAACTCAGTGGGGGAAGGATTCAGAGGGAGACAAAGCAGGGGTGGGGGAATTTTTCTTATTTTCATTACCTGCTGAATGGTACTTTCAGAAAGACAGCTTTGCAAAACTTTGTAAGAGATCATCCTGTCTGAAGGAATGACCATGATTTACTTATTAGGGAATTTAAAAAAAAGTCAAAATACTACAAGTGGACTACAAATAAAATTAGCTTAAAATGGACTTAAAAGAGGGAAGGGAGCAAGGAGACCTAATGGACTGAAGTGAGGCTGTAAAGATGCAACATGAACTGGCGATACAATTTAAAATAACACTTCAAACAATTGAGTAAAAATATTGTATTAGGTTTTATAGCTGATGAGGTTGCTAGAAGGACAAAAATGCTAAAGTCGGTATAAATCTTCAGTATAGAGGAACACCTGACTCAGTCTTGAGGTTGGGAGGAGAAAACTGGATCTGCCAGGATTGGAGAGGGAACTAAGCAATACTGGGACAGTGGGACCATGGGACTGCCTGCTGCCTACCCAGGGAGGGGATGGGGAGTTGTGGAGAAGAAAAAAATGACCTGATATGGTGAGAGGGGGAAGGGACCTTGAATAAGGATATACAAGGATAGAAAGTGTGACTTCTTTGTTCATAATAATAATTAAAAAAAGAAAAATGATGATGACCATAAGTAGCCTATAATGCTACTACCAGCATGGTAAATATCTAGCATCTGGGTAGATGGTAAAGAATGTTGAAATGTAAAAAGAAAAGAAAAGAAAAAATAGAAGATGAAGGAGAGAAAGAAAGCTTACAACTTTAGCCACAAACTTGGGTATCTCCCTACTGAAAGTAGTGAGCAATATTCATTACATTAGCACAGAGAACAAGGATATCAGGGAGTTTGGAGAGTTAAATATTTGGATCCCACGAGCCACAACTTTCTTAATTTCAGGACTTTGCTTATGTGCTTTGATACTCATGATACATCAGCAAGAGGGACTATTGAGCAATGATTATTTCTTTCTGGTCAAGAAATGAGTACTTTGTCCTGTATGAAAACCTAAGATTCCAACAGGGCTAATCAATCACCAGGCCAAAGGACAATCCCTCATGTAGGCAAGTCCACCTTAAACTGTGCTAAGCACATAGAAAGAATATACTTCCCCCCCCCCCCAGAATTCACACTTCCTAGCATGGTCTGTCACTACAAGCTGCCATGAGGTTCTGTTGGGTCTGCCAACCTTTATGAGTCCTGACTCAGAGAGGCATTACTTCTCTGTGTTTTTCTTCTGTGTCTTTTAGATGCTGTCCAGAGGTTAAGTATGCTTTCTCTCATGGTTTGGACTTTGTTGCTTTATATGCAGAGCCCCATTTCCCCATGTAACTATTTGTCCACAAACTAACTTAACTCCAATTTTATGGCTTTTTCCTCTACTCTTCTCTAGTCTCCTTCCTGGGCAGCTGATGAGATTTACAGTTCGTCTGCCCTCAGGTTTTTCTTTGAAACTCTAATAAAGTTGTCCTCAAGCTTTAATCTGAGGCAGTTCTTACTAATTTCATTAAGATTAAGAAAGCCAACCCTAGTATCACTCATATTCAGAATTTTTTGCCACAATTCAAAATTATCTGCTGAGTCTTGTGAAAACATTGGTAACATAAGAATATTTATGACCCTTGAGAAATGTTCGGCAACATGAAGATAGATATTAACAGGTCATTACCATGAGATTCCAAATACTTAGACCAGCAGGAGAGGTATCAGGTCCTCTAGAACTTGAATTATAGGCATATGTGAGCTGCCTGATATGAGTGTTGGGAACCAATTCTGAGCAGCAAGTGCTCTTCTTAATCACTGAGGCATCACCTCAGAAATCCAGTTAACCATTTTAATGAATATGTAAAACTCAGAGAAGCAACAGAGCTAGGTGTTATGTTATGATATCGCATATAACCTATTTGGCAGCAAATGGCAATGGATGGGAGCCCCGTGTCCCATGTGGGTGCAGTAGAAGGCATCAGCACAGCAAGAGCCACTTAGACTGGGCTCATGTAGAGAAACTTTACTATTACAGAGAGAAAGAAGAGATAGATGGATATAGAAAGAGAGAGAGAGTAAAGGGAAAAGAGAAAAGAGGCGGAGATTGGGAAAGAGGGGGCATCAGAGATGTGTGACTTCTAGAAGGGTAGGAGGAAGGAAGGGAGAAAGGGGAGGGGTCAAAGGTGGAAATCCTTCTTAAATGGAGTTTAATATCAGAACTCAGGGGAGGGGGGCAGACTCATTGCCATTGGCCAGGTGTGGCTTCAGAGACTAGGAGAGAATCCAAACACCAGCTCTGTAAACTATCAATGAAAAGATAACAGCTTTGTTCTTAAAAAACACTCGATGTTCTTCCAGAGAAACTGGATTGGGCTTCCAGAACCCACATCAGGTGACTCACTGCTGCCTTGTTTCAGGAGATCTGATATTTTTATCTGGCCTCTATGAAAAACCGCATGCATCCCATGTTTAGGTAGTCTCTCAGGAACACATATGTATTTATACATATATACATACACAGAGAGAGGGAAGAGAGAGAATAAAACAAATATTTTATTAAAATAGTGAACAAACACCAAATTCAAATTGCCCAGTTTCAGGAAGAATTTAATATTCAACTCTGTTTAAGAGATTTAATTTCTTTTTATGCACAAATATGAGTTGCTTTTGTCCTCAGAAGGGGAAAAACATTTATGCTTATCATATTAAAATGGCAAAATAATTCATTTTGTCATGAAAAAGAGACATATGAAGACATGACACACCAATATTTACAGAGCATGAAGCAAAACTGTCTAGAGGGAGCAGTCATCACGGAGCTACACATGGTTTAATTTTCCTTTTTGTAGTTGTCACAGTGATGAATGATGCTTTCTTCATCTTGCTTTAGTTACTTGTTTACCTGGAAGGAATGAGCATGTTCTAAAAAAAAATAACTGGGTCTCCGGATTTGGCTATGGGGCTATAGAAACAAGGCACACTAGGAATTGAAATTTCCCTGATATCTCACACTGAGAGAAGGGAAAAACTAAAGCCTGCTTAAAGAGATTTCACACAGGGTTGACGACTTGTCTGCCTCCTTTGTAGAAGAGACTGGAGCCTAGATAATGATGGACAGGACCACAATTTAAAAAGAATGCTTAGCTTTGTGTAACTCTGGCCCTCTACTTAAACCTACACCTCATGCCAGGACCCTGAAGATTCACTTTGTCAAGTCTGAAGAGGTGGACCTCTCCCTCCCCCCACCCCCTTTTCATGATGTGGTCACAGTGAAGAAATCTTTTTCTGCTCTTCACTATTAATTTGGTTCTTTCAATTGACAATTTACGGCCACACCTGGATTAAGGCTGCTAAGGAGTTCTGACTCCAATCCCAGTAACACTTCCACCTCAAGTGACTTTCAGGCTGAAAAATAAATCCACTTTTAAATGTATATCATAACATCATGTGTTGTCCTGCTTCTGTATAATGGAATCAGAATATCAATGCAGCTGTGTTTGTGCTAGGCTAATACCAGTAGCTTTGCTTCATCATGAATGCAGCTGTGTTTCCTTAAGGCATCAGTTTTGCTACTTGCTACTTTACCTCTGGTGAACTAAACATGTTCCTTTCTTTGGCATTATAGTTGTTATGCAAAGCACATAGATAGCTCTGTCATTGACTACAATGTCTGAGGTTAAATTATTAAATATTTATTAAGAACTGAGACAGGTGCTGATCTAACCACATTACATTTAACCACCCTACAGAAAGAGGTCTGTACATGAAGTCTGAAAAGAAAATAACCAAGTCAGTTTAATTTTTTTCTGTCCATGATGTATAAACAAAAGTTTTATGTGCTCATATTTTGATTAGTATTTATTTGAATATTTTGGCTATGAATGTTGAAAAACAAGGGAACAGGTTGTGAGAATGGCTTTTGAGAATCAGTGCACTGTAAAATTTATTACTAAATTCTGGGTTCATTATGTATTTGTTTCCTGTACTTGGTTTTGGTAAGGTATTTTTTTTATATAGTAGCCACTCTGCCATGCATTATGTTAAATTATGAAATTATTATTAGATAATAGATAAAACCTACATCTGCATTTTGTTTACATAGAAAATCCAGATATACATTTATAAATCTGTCATTGTATTTTTAACTGAGGAGTTACTTACTGTACTATGGAATTGTCACCATATAGTTGCCTTGCAAGTTACAGTTCTATTCCTGGTCTCAAAAAATATAGAAAATGTACAAAAACTATCAAATTTGTCAGAAAAAAAATAATGTTGGTGTCTTCTAACTTAATGTTCTTGAATCTATGAAAATATTTCTTTTAAAAAATAATTTTGAGGACTGGAGAGATGGATTTACCTTCTAAATATACAAGAAGCCCTCTTTTGAGTCATTGGTCCTATGAATCCGATACCTCCAAAACCATCACTGGCATTATCCTTAATTCCCTCCCAGAGATGGAAGATGAGTTCCTATTTCTGAAGACAACTTAATCCTTCCTTCGGCACTTTGTTTTTGTTTGGTACATTTATTCATCCAAAGGCCATTGAATACCATAATCTCTGTTATCATGAATTCTTTAACATATTTTCAAAGATTATTATTGGAAGGAACATGTGTCCAGAAATGCCCACACTGCATCTGTATGTGGAGGTCAAGGTGTGTTCACACCACACCTGCATGTGAAGGTTCAGGTGTGTCTGCACCACACCTGCATGTGGAGGTCCAGGTGTGTTCGTACCACACCTGCATGTGGAGGTCCAGGTGTGTTCGTACCACACCTGCATATGGAGGTCCAGGTGTGTACTCACCACACCTGCAAGTGGAGGTCAGAGGACACCTTGCAGGAGTCACTTGCCCCCTTCTGCCATGTGATCCTAGGGATCAAGCCCAGCTTATTAGGATGGGCAGCAAGCATCTTGACTTTTTAATGCAATAATTTTTACAAAAAAAAAAGGTCTTTGTAAATGACTTTTTAAGTGACAGTAATTCTTAAAACACTTTGTATTCAAAGGATAATGGTAGCTATTTTACTGGGGATGGAAGATATATTGTAGTTGCATTTTTGTCTTAATATTTTAAAATCCAATACAAATGAGTAAAAAACATAGTTAAAAACCATCACCACCACCAATTGGTGGGAAAGTTCAGAGGGAAAGACATAGCAGGTCAGCTGTGATGAAGAGATCTCAAGTGATCATGAACATGGTCTAGCCTCTTGGAACCACAAGGAAACTAACTGAAAGCAGGATAGAAACTGCCTTCATTGATGCCTTTATTATAAATGTATTTTGGCTGAAGACATGCAAATTATTGTTTTTAATCTTTTCTCTTGAGTTCCCTTTAGTTCTAGGAGGAGGAAAACCTTCTCAAGGGGCAGATCCACTGCATCCCAGAAGTGAGTCAAGTTCGCATCTTCAGTATTTAATAGCATTGTCCAGAACACCTTCCAAGAACAGCAGTGAGACAGTGATGCTTCTGATCATGCTTTGACCAGGCTTGCTTACATATGAACTTGACATCTATTTCAATCTAAAATTCCTGCATTATAAATCTGGGGGTCACTAGATCCTATTGTCTGTTCTTTTTCCCAGTGAGGACAAACTGAATAAATCTCTCTCTGCTTTTTACCATTATTCACACTCCAGTTGGACTTTTAAGATAGGTGGCTAAGCCTAGTCTGCTGTGGCAGTCAGAGACTGCAGTTTCACCTTATAATGTGTGGTTTACTTAACTGAAATATCCCTGAAAATGTTTGGCCTGGATTTAGAAAACAGAAAGTTTTGTAATTTATAGGACATGCTGACAAATTTCATAAGGTAATACCTGGTATTGATTATAGAAATTCATCATACTAAAAGTATGGGAAATTCTCTCTGAATACACACACAGTCTCTTTCTCTCTCTCTCTCTCTCTCTCTCTCTCTCTCTCTCTCTCTTTTCTCTCTCTCTCTTGCTCTCACTCTTGCTCTCGTTCTTTCTCTCTCTCCTCTTTTTTCATTCCTTTAAGTGTGTGCAATGTACATGTATGTGTGCATGTACACATACTCATACATACCCCTGTGCACATCAGATTTCAGTTTGAGCATATTCTTGTATTGCTATCATGGCTCTTATTTTTTTTGTGAAGCATATCTTGCTGAAACTGAAGCTCATTCATTTTGGCTAGGCTGGTTAGACAGTAATTTCCAAGAATATACCTGTACATGCCACCCTCAGACTCAGAGCTGAGGTTAAAAGCACTCCAACAGTGTTTGACTTCTACATGAGTGCATGTTGCCCATTGAGCCACCACTCCATTTTATGTATGTCAATCTTATAATAAGCACCTATAAACATCAAAATGTATTAATTCTATATGTTCTCATTTATTACAGTTTATTGCAGGTTTTCTTTTGTAGTTGAATGACTTTTTGACCATAATGAAGAAAGGAGAGAGATAGGGATAGAAAGAGAAGAATGAGAAGAGTATATAAAACATACTGCTTCTTTTCATTTGCTGCTGATGGAAGCAATATGGTTAGATATCTAGACTGTTGAGCTGTGAGTATACTGGAAATAGTCCTCATTGAATAGACCTTCAGAGACAGAAAAATAAAAATGTATAAGAGGAGAGAAAAATTACTGTGATCCACAAGAAAAGAAAATGAGCCCCATGAGTTTTGTCAAGGTCAAGTACTTGTTATTTTTTAAGCAAATGTCTATAATACAGATATTCAAAGCAAGGGAATGCACCACTGATGTCCTTGTCTTCACAGCCAGGTGAGGATGTCAACTCTTGGCCCTGTACAGCACAGAAAGTTCCTTACCTAGAGCAAATGAACATTGGGAAGAAAACAAAATGTTTCTGTTTTACAAGGATGTGGTCAAAACTACTAGAAAATGTTAGAACAAATAAATTCAGGAATGTGACAGTATACAAAATCAGCATGAAAATTAATCGTATTTTTTACACTCAACAAAATATCAGGAAGGGAGATCAAGAAAATAATGCCATTTAAAATTCAAAGGAAATAAATGCTCAGGAATAAACTTAAACAAGTGAAATATCTTTTTACTGAACAACATTTATGCACAGAAGAAGAATTAAGAAGATACAAATAAGATACTACATATTGGTAAGTTAGAAGAATAAATATTAAATGTCTATACTATCCAAAGTAATTACAGATTTAATGCAACTCCCCTCAAGACTGTCCTCATAGAAATAGGTAAAAAATTGTCAAATTCCTGTGGAACTACAAGATTAAAAACAGCAACTATTGGTTGACCTCTTAGCTGGGGTCATCTTTCTGGATTTCTGGGAATTTCCCTAGCACCAGGTTCCTCCCTAACCGTAAAATGGCTCCCTCTATCAAGATATCTATTTCTTTGCTATCCTTCTCTGTTCTTCCCCCAACCTAAAATCCCATAAGCAATAATGGAGAGGGTGCTTGACCTAGCTGGCCTTCCTTGTAATCAAATTGATAACCTCTCTGTCATCATAGAATCTTCATCTACCTTGTTGAAGCTCCCTTCCCCCCTGCAGTCATTCTCTCTTCTTCACATCTTTTTATATCCTCCCTAGTAAGGGCAGGAGGTCCCAAGGTTCCAATATGACTTAGTTCAGCATCTACTCCTGGCAGATCCACTTTTACACGGATAAAAAAAAATATGGCTTTATTCACAATAAAAAATAAAATAAAATAAATAATCTTCAAGTACCAACTGATGGAAGCAGATGCAGAGATCTACAGTTAAGTACTGCACTGAGCTTCCAGTACAGTTGAAGAGAAGGAAGAGGGATAATATGAGTAAAGGGGTCAAGATCAGGATGGGGAACCCCACAGAGACAGCTGACCCAAACTCCAGGGAGCTCATTGACTCTGGAATAACAACTGAGGAATCTGCATGGGACCAAACTAGACCCTCTGAATATGGATGGCTTGGGCAGTTTGTGGGGCCTCTAGCAGTGGGTTCAGGATTTATCTCTAGTGCATGAACAGACTTTTGGAGCCCATTTTCTAGACAGGGATATTATACTCTGCTTTAATACAGAGGGAAGGGGCTTGGTCCTCCTACAACTTAATATGATAGACATTATTGACTTCTCATGAGAGGCCTTATCCTCTCTGAGGAGCAAATAGGGGTGGGATGGGGTCAAGATGGGGGATGACTGGGAGGAGGAAAGGAAAGAGGGACTGTGATTAACATGTAAAATTGAAAAATAAATAAATAAAAGTTAAAAAAAACAGCAAGTACACAGTAACAACAAAAACAGACATTGTCAACATAATCTTGAGCAAAAAGAAAAAATTTGAGGCATTGAACTAACATTAAAATATGTGACAGAGATATACTTTTTAAAACAATAATTTTGACATGAAAGAAGACATTAAGACTAAGAACAAAATAAAAAGATCCGAGACAAATATATACTTATCATCAATTATTCCTGACTAACTGCCCTAAGTATTCCGTATTCACACTGGGATAACAAATTCTTTTCCAAAAAGTCCTGTTAGGGAAACTAAAGAATAAAACTATTATTTTATTTCATATACAGAAATAAAATCAAAATAGATTAGAGAAAAACTTACATTTTGTTATTAAAATAGATAACAGCTTCTTGTATATGACCCCAAAGCATAAAGCAACAAATGCAAAATTATACAAAAAAAGATTAATTACAACAAATTAAAGCCTTTTGCCCATCAAATAAAATAATAACAAATAACTTTAAGATAAAGAATGAAAGAAAGGATATGCAAGCTATATAATTGATAAGATTTAAAATTCATAAGAATATCAAACAACTCAAAACAACAATAAAAGCAGAAATTTACTTTAAGATTAGTTTTCAGAGCTAAATATTTTCCAGTAGAAGACATACAAATTCCCAACAGAAATATAAAAAGTATCATCAACATCAAGTATCTTCTGAGAAATTCAAATAAAACCAATACTATGGATTAACACCTGATACAATGTCTATTTCCTCCAAAAAAGAAAGTAAATAAAAGATAAGTTTTGTCAATAATATGAAGAGAGTACTGCATACAAAGTTGGTAGGAATTTAAATTGATGAACCTACTATTTCAAACAAGATGGAATTCAGGGTAAGAAAGGCCCAACAGTTGTGAGCACTTACTTCTCTTTTATAGGACTGACCCTCCAGTTCTCTCATCCATGTTGGATGGCTCAAAACACCTGTAACTTCATCTCCATGGAATCTGATGCCTGTAATTTCTGAGACTGGATAACAAATGATACAACTAGCTCTCCTAAGACTTGACAATTATCCTAATTTTTTTTAGAATTCCCTAAAGATGCCATCACCCCTGGATGGAAGGAAGTAATTTTAAGAACATTACATCCACATTCCCAGGAGGTGAGGTGGGTGGTTTTCAGTGGCCATTGATTTTTGTCATCATTTAGGGTTGTTAGTTACTACCACTTATTGGTAATGGTTAAAAACAAAAATAAAGATTATTAGATTCAAGGATTTCATTCAGAAAACAAAGTAGGGAGGGGGACATAAAAATAGGATAGAAGGGTAGATTGTTGAATCTACTTTTCAAAAACAACTACCAGTTTTGAATATTTTACATTGACCTGGATTTTTGTATATTGACACAAATTTGAAGTTATTTTTGTTACACTGTATATAAGTTATAAAAAATATAGAATAAAAGGGTAGATTATTGAGTGATTCTACTTTTAAACCAAAAAAGCAACTACTAATTTTAAATATTTTACATTGATATAGATTTTTGTTTATTGATACAAATTTATGGTTATTTTGTTTGAACATACTGCACATATGTTTCTAATCTTTTTCAAGGTATTGTACCTATACAGATCATTTAATAATGTAATGTGAATTTCTAGTCATTGAATGTTATTATTTCAAACTATTTAAGAAAATAAAGAAAAGCAGACTAGTCATCACCTATTGTTCAAACTTATAGTCATATTAAGTATGTTTTCAAGGTCAAACAGATATATTTTAGACAGAGAGATCATCTTCAAAGACTTCAGATATCTATAGAACATGGCATTTAAGATGTTTTAATAGCATAACATTCTTTTTTTATGACAATGAGACATGTCTGCTCATTGCAGCATGTATCTACTTCAAAGAAGATGATCACTGAAGAAACTCCATATATAGTTTACTTTCTTTGTGACAAAGTTAACCATTATACAAGAAACTGCCCTTGCCTTGATTGCTGACAGTACATTGTTCAAATTGGACAAGAAGGACAGAAAAGAAAATAACTGCAGAATTTTGCCAAGACAAGGTGGGTAATCCTTCAAAAATCCAGCTTCATAGATAAGTCTGTCAGATATTCTAAGCCTGTAGGCCACAGATGCACAAAGTTGTAGAGAAACTTTGAATGTCCAGTGAGTCAGTTGTTTCTGTCATTTTTATTTTTAGAAGTTGTTTGTTATACATTTCCTGTTTACTCAAGTAATATATCCTCAGGTCTCTGATGGAATTAAAGACTTTATAGTTATGGTTTTTCTTGTTACCAAATTCAGAAAAGACACTAACAAAATTGATGTGAAATTTATAAGGATAATAAATATCAAAAGATAGTTTGGGGTTTGTAAGGCCAATTAGAATAGAAGGCAAATTAGTTAAAACACTTTGGACTCACCAAGACAGAACAGATAATGGAGTACTTTCTCTTTTTTGTCAAGTGCTAATGGACTAGACATTGTTAATGTAATTATTACCTGTATATATTTGTATATAGTTTTTGTACTTACTGTACTTGAGTTTTTTTTTCTGTCTTGCTTTTTATTATTAATAAAATCTCATTATTTATCCATGCATCCCCTTGTTCAAATGCCCTTCCCCTCCTGCCCCTACAAGTCACTCTTCTCCTCATCTCCTTATCTCCTCTCCAGCTAGGACAGGAGGGCCCAAGGTTCCAAAGTGGCTTAGTTCAGCATCCACTCCAGGCAAATCCACTTTCCTCCCCCCAACATCAAGACTGGGTCAGGTGTTCCTCTGGAGGGAATGGGCTCCAAAGTGCCAGTTCAAGGTGCTTCCGATCCCAAGCTGTTCAGTGTTTGTGGTTTGCAGCTTGGACATGCTTTGCTTTTTGTTTAAATCCCACTAATGAGTGAATACATTGCATGCTTATATTTTTGGGATTGTGAAACCTCACTCAGGAGGATATTCTCCATATCCATCCATTTGCCTGCAAATTATAGAATATCATTTTTTCTTACTGCTGAGTAGTACTCCATTGTGTAGATATACCATAGCTTGTTAGTCCATTCCTCAGTTGAGAGGCATCTAGGTTGTTTCTAGGTTCTTTTTATTTCCTCTTTTTTATGAATAAAGTCACATTTTCTATCCGTGTATATTCATATTCAAGGTCTCTTCCCCTTCCTACCCTCTCCAGTCACTCTCTCTTCTCCACATCTCCCCATCTCCTCCCCAGCATGGGCAGGAGGTCCCCAGGACCCAATATTGCTCACTTCAGCATCCACTCCTGGCAGATCCAGTTTCCTCACCCCAACATCAAGACTGAGTCAGGTGTTCCTCTAGAGGGAGTGGGATCCAAGGTGCCACTCCAAGGTGTTTCAGATCCAAAGCTGTTCAGGGGTTGTGGTTTGCAGCTTGGACATGCTTTGCTTTTTGTTTTTTGTTTGTTTGTTTGTTTAGAGTCCACTAATGAGTGATTACATCCCCTGCTTATCTTTCTGGGTTTGAGATACCTAGCACAGGAGGATATTCTCCAAATCCATCCATTTGCCTGCAGATTTTAGGATATCATTTTTTCTTACTGCTGAGTAGTATTCCATTGTGTAGAGGTAGCACAGTTTGTTAATCCATTCTTCAGTTGAGGGGCATCTAGGTTGCTTCCAGGTTCTTGCTATTACCAATAATGCTGCTATGAACATAGTTGAGCTAATGCCTTTGGAGTGTGACTGTGCTTCTTTAGGGTATACACCCAGAAGTGGTATTGCTGGGTCCTTGGGGAGATTGATTCTCAGTTTTCTGAGAAACTGCCAAACTGCATTTCAGAGTGGCTGAACAAGCTTAAACCAACAATGGAGGAGTATTCCCCTTGCTCTGCATCCTCTCCAGCATAGGCTGTCATCTGTGTCTTTTATCTTAGCCAATCTGACAGGTGTAAGGTGGTATCTCAAAGTTGTTATGATTTGCATTTCTCTGATGGCTAAAGATGTTGAACAAATGAATACTTTCTAGAAATTTACTTTATGGCATGATGACTACAGTACTATCAGTGTCTTGTGTACTTCATATTATTGAGCAATGTAAAATGCTTCACACGAAGAAATTAGGGTTTTTAGTCACAGACAGGCATGGGCAATATGGATGTTTTTCATCATATTGTATATGAATTAGAGGGTATAAGTAAAAGCTGATGACACAAGCATGACTTTTTAACTAGAAAATATGCCTTTACAATAGTAGCAGTTACAGATCTTGAGTCTAATTCAGTAGGAGAGCATTTTCCTAGCATGCATGAGGGGTCTGGGATCCATCTTGAGCATTGCATAAAGAAAACTCTTATAAAAAAACAATGACTAGGAAGAGAAGATGAGAAAAATCAAAGAATTGTTGTAGGAATCAGAGAAACAAATAATGACCATTATCTGGAAGGTGATGGAAGAAATATGGCAAAACCAATGAGAATGGGTACAGCTTGAGATGAAACATTTTGTAATGTGTTAAAGTTTTTTTGCATATTAATGAGGATAACATGTGCAATGTTGCTCTGTTATTTCCTAGCTTCACTTCAATGCTCTGGACCATACATTTAGGCATTTTCCAATTTCTTCATCCCTTTTGGTGTTGCCAATAGATTGTTCTGAACTGACATACAGTGGTACACCCTAACTCCTCAAATGAGTGCCAAGTAGTTTCCCACATGTTGTGATAGATTCCTAATCTACTTGAGGTTAGAAAAAATCTAACTAAAATCAACTGAGGCCTGTTTGGCCAGTTTGTATAATACAGTCTTGTAGATTGTGTCCTACATCTGGGCACTGACAGGCTGACTCACGAATGAGCTGAGGAACCTGGGGGATTCCAAAATGCCCAGAAGTAAAGCAGGAATAAAAAGCAGGTAGAGACAGAATGTGGTGTTGTATGCAAAGAGCTGTTCAGTAGAGTTCTGGCTGTTGTAGCAGGTACTCCAAGGCATGGGTCAATATATATTAAATAAAATGTTTGTAATATATCAGCTTCTTTTTGGCTTCTTTTGTGCATCAATACCCACATCCCTACCCCCACACATAACAAGTAAATAATAACGAGTCTTCTCTTGCTTTCAAGAGAAACCTAGTGGCTTCCTTGAATTCTGTTTCCTAAACATTTCCCCCAAAAGGGATTAATTTTACATTAGAAAGAGAACTGACTCCACTCTGTTTTGGAAATCATATCTTAAATGTGCTAGATAAATATTTTAATGTTTATTATTATTTCACATAGGAATCTCTATAGCAAATATTTATGAGGGTATTGAACTTTATGCTTACTAAATGTATGAAAATGCCGGTTACTGAGGCACAATTGATTCATATTAGAGAACTATGGAGCACTGCTATGAACATACTCACAGGATCATGAATCTGATTGAGTAGTGAGAGATCATCCTTTAGGTTAAAAGGAAATTTTGAGAGACTTCCTACAAGTTATCTGGCTTGATAGTGATATCCTGTAAAAACATGGCTTGAGCTATGAGACCAGCTTGAGAGGAACATTTTTCTGTTTTCGCAGTAGATTAAACACAGGTGTGTAATATATACAGAATCTTTCTATAGGCAGTCTGCCACTCCTTTGCCCATCTTTCCTTTTTTAACTTAAACTCTCAGATAATAGCTTTCAAATTTTAACTTTGCCAGGATATCTTGAAATGTGTGGGAACTGGCCTGGCTTTAACTACAGGAATTCAATTTTCTTTACAGCAATTCTTAAATAAATTTAATAAGCTTGAAATGATATAAAATAGAAAAGGAGAAAAAACTTTAAGAGACAGGAAGGCTGTAGCAGAGCTTGAACAAGGACTTTGAAATATGATTCAGCTTGGGAAATTGAAAATTAATATAATGAAAAGAAAATAGCACAAGATGCTAAGTTCCCAATGTCAGGGGACTCTTAGAGATGAGCCAAGTTAAAGAGAATTGTGGGTGGACATCAGAACACACAAAGAGTTTAGAGCATGGCAGCAAATTCTTTGCTCAGGATACTTTGACCACTGGACAAGTAATAGTAACATGAGAAATCTTTTGTACTGGGGACTTCATTTTAATAAGCACATATGTTTTTACATGCAAGGACAAGAAACCATGTAGAACAACCATGTGAATTAAGTCTAGTTTTTCATTAGCATACATGGTTGGTCAATAGGTGGATCATATATGTGATGCAATCAATATGAGCCACAAGTCTTTAGCAAGCTGGATTCTAGTAGTGAGGAGGAAAGAGGGTACAGCAAGTGATGCTCTCTGTGACTTGTGTAGTTATGGTCAAGAGGAGCCTGAGGAAGTCTACAAGTGAATACAACACCTATGAGACACTAGCAAGAAGGAAATATGGTTTAGTCTTCTATCAGATAAAGGAATACCACTAAAAACAGCTTTACCTTTATATTCCTTCATCCATTCATACTAGCCTTATGAAGAACTTTCAGCATAGATGCTGCCATCTCTGAGGAAGCTTCCAAAACACTTTCAGCATAAAAGTATGGCTTCTCACTATTCTCCAGAAGGTTCTTCTGGTCTGTTCCTTCACTTTACAAATGGTAAATTCAACAAACTGTGAAGTGAAGGCACAGTTTATGAATGGTTAAACTTGAAGGTGTCCCTGAAGGTTTATGTGTGTGAGGCTTTCACCAGAGCATATCAGTGTCATGATGTTATCACCACTAATTAGTAGGGGGTAGTAGAAGATTGTTAAATCAAAAGGTGAGAAGAGAACACATGAGGGAATGGAAAAGTTGATTTGGGCGAGGGACAGAGAGGGAGAACAATGAAATAGATATCTTGATAGAGGAAGCCATTTGGCGGTTAGAGAGAAACCTGTTGCTAGGCAAATTTTCCAAGAACCTACAAACATGACCCAAGCTAAGACTCAAAGCAATAGTGAAGAGATTGCCTGAACTGGCCTTCACCTGTAATAAAGTTGATGACCACACTAATCATCATCATCGAACCTTTATTCAGCAACTGTTGGAAGCAGATGCAGAGATCCACAGCTACACACTAGGTCGGTCCAGCTTCCACTCCAGTCAAAGAGAGGAAGGAGGGATTATATAAGCAAATTGGTCTAGATCATGATGGAGGAACCCACAAAGTCAGAGGACCCCAGCTATTACAAACTCACTGACTCTGGACTAAAAGCTGGGGAACCTACATGGGATCAAACTAGGCCCTCTGGATGTGAATGACGGTGTGTGGCTTAGGCATTTTGTGGGGCTTCTGGCAGTGGAAGCAAGATTTATCCCTAGTGCATGAACTGGCTTTTTGGACCCCATTCCTTAAAGAGGGACACCTTGCTCAGCTTTGATGCTGGGAGAGGGCCTTGGTTCGGGCTTAGCTTGATATGCTGGGCTTTGTTAACTCCCCTGGGGAGGCCTTACCCTCTCTGAGAAGTGGATTGGGAGTGGAGTGGTGTGGGAGGAGGAACTATGGTTTGTATATTAAAAAAAAAAAAAGGAACTGTTTGAACTATGAAAACTTTACCCCCACCATCGCTTGAGAATGTGTACCAAGTCTTATAGGACTGGAATAGCTCCTACGATAATGGGTTGTTTTGAGTGAATACGACATCTTATTAAACCATCTTCAGCCCATTCTCAGTACTCTTTTTTATCAATATTTTATTATCAATAAAGTCATATTTTTTATCTGTGTATCTCCTTGTTCAAGCTCCCTTCCCCCTCCCACCCCTCCCAGTCACTGTATCTTCTCCCCATCTCTTTATCTCCTCCCCAACAAAGGCAGGAGGTGCCAAGATCCCAATAAAGCTTAGTTCAGCATCCACTCCTGGCAGATCCACTTTCCTCACTCAACATCAAGACTGGGTCAGGTGTTCCTCTGGAGGGAGTGGAATCCTAGTTTTAAAAATATGTTCCCATTTTCTCTGAAGCCCTACTAAAGCCAAGCAAATGTCAGTGCCCATTAGATTTCAGAATTATGAGCTAAACCAACTGTTCTGAAGTATCCAACTTCTGGTATTTTGTTATAGGAAGAAAACTATACTAAGAATGTGGTTTCATATTTTACATCTCTGAAAAATCAATATAGAATAAGATTTCTAAAATTTCAAAAAACACCAGTAAAAGAAGAAATGAATAAATGAATGAATTGTCCAATGGCCGGTGTCATTGATGGAAAATACTTGGACAAATTAGCTTTTAAATATAGAATCCAGTAACATAAACCAAAATAGGAACTTTGGTTTTTGACTTAGGTAATTGTAATAATTCAGACATCAGAAAAAAATTAAATTGCAGTGTGTAGTTTCAAATGACATATTTGTTTTCTCCATAGTTTTTCCACCGCTGTACTTGATTTTACTACCTCACTTATATCTATGCAACTTAAAAATCTAAAGCAAAAATAAGTCTGCAATATTTTAAAATCTATTATTTGAAGTTTCTGTCCTGAAATGTGATGTTTGCTCTAGTAGCCAATGGTCTCACTGATAAAACAATCTATCAATAGTGATCTTTTTAGGATAAAATATTTGCAGTTGAGTGTGTGAACTCTAGACATACTGTCCTAGATTTTAAATGACTATAAAAAAAATCTAGTAGTATTTTTTGATTGTATAGTATCTTTATGTAATGTTTGATTTTTTTTCAAAACTTTATTTATTTATTTATTTATTTGCCTTGGTGTTTTGCCTGGAACTGGAACTACAGACAGTTGTTAGCTGCTATGTGGGTGCTGGGAATCGAACCCGGGTCCTCTGGAAGAACAGACGGTGCTCTTAACCACTGAGCCATCTCTCCAGCCCCGTAATGTTTGATTTTTTAAATTTATCCTCTAATATATTACATCCTAACTACAATTTCCCCTCCATCCACTTCTCCCAGCACTCACCACCTACACATCTTCTTTCTCCCAGATCCTCTTCTCCTCCATTTCCCTTCAGGAAAGAACAAGTCTCCCAGGGATATCAATGGAACATGGCATAACAAGTTACAATAAGAGTCAATATATCATGGCAACCCAATTGGGGGAAAAGGGCCCAAGAGCAGGCAAAGTAGAATCAAAAATACACTCATTCCTTTTGTTACGTATCCCACAAAAATACCAAGATGTACAACCATAACATATATGCAGAAGACCTATGCTCAGATTCATGCAGACTCAATGTTTGTGGCTTCAGAAAAAGAATACTGGAAAACAATGTAAGTGTATAATGAGGCATATATTTGCTTTCCATTTATTCATTGTGTATATGGTATATATACATGTTCATGTAAGAGTGAGTACAAATATTTTATTGTTTTTTATTTTTATTTTTCTCATTTTTTTAATTTTACATTTTTCAAAAACATACCCAATACTGTTCCCCCTCCCTCCTCCCTCCCAGTCCTCCCCCAGCTTCCTCCCACTCTATCCTTTTAGCTATTCTTCAGAGAAGGTAAGGACTCCCAGGGTAAGTCAATGCACTCTGGCATATCTAGTTGATGTAGGACCAAGCTCCCCCAAGTATCAAGACTGAGTAAAGTGTTCCTATGTAGGGAATGGGTTACACTGGTTGTAGTGGTGCATGCCAGTAGGATTGGCTGGAAGCGGGAGAAAATGGGCTCCAAGAAGCCAGTTCATGTACCAGAAATATATTTTGGTCCCATTGCAGAAGTCTCACAGACTACCCATGCCATTCAGCTGTCACCCACATTCAGAAGGCTTTGTTCAGTCCCATGTAGGTTTCCAAGCTGTCATTTCAGTGTTAGTGAGTGAGCTCCCAATAGCTCAGGTCACCTGTCTCTGTGGGCTTCCTCATCATGACCTTGACCCTTTTGTTCATACACTCTCTCCTCTCTCTCTTCAGCTCAACTGGGAGCTAAACCCAGAGCTTAGCTATGGATCTCTGCATCTGCTTCCAACAGTTGCTGGATGAAGGTTCTATACTGAGAATTAGGGTGGCCATCAGTTTGATTATAGGGGAGGGCCAGTGTAGGCATCCTCTCCATTACCATTTGATGTCTTGGCTAAGGTCTTATTTGTGAGTTTTTGGTATTTCTCTAACACCAGGTTTCTCTCTAGCCGCACAATTGCTCCCTCTGTTAAGACCTTTTGTTGCTCTCCCACTGCCCCTCCCCCCAACCACCCAATTCTCTCCTGTTCTCTTCCCACCTCCCCTTGCCCCCTCCCCACGATGATCCCAATCTACTCAGGAGATCTCATCTATTTCTCCTTCCCAGGGCTCAATCCTAAACACTTATTTTATTAGTTTTGAGATGGAATCTCACTGTACTGCCCATGCTAGTATTAAACTCCTGGTCTTAGGTGACCTTTCACCCCAGCTTCCAAAACAGATGGAGCTATAATTGTGCATTCAGTTTCATTTCATTTTTTATCAGTGAGAAATAATAATATCTGACTCAGAGATATGTGAGAGTAAAGTGACATAATTCATGAGAAAATGTTCTATTTCTGACATTTTTGTCTTGTTTTATTTGTTTGGGGTTTTGTTTTCCCTTGTTTAGAGGATTTTTGAAACATGCAAGTCCTGAACTCCTAATCTTCCTGCTGCTTTCTCCTAAGAGCTGTGATTACAGACTACACTCATTCCTTCTAGTTTCTCAGGGGATATTTGATGAGATTAAGTTTAATTGTCCCTGTTGACTTTACATAGACAAGGCTGGCCTTGAATGTACAGAGATCCACCTGTCTTTGCCTCTAGACTGCTAGGATTAAAGGCGAGCATCACCACACCCAGCTGAGGCTCTTTTACTGGGGAGAGAAATTGTGGATAGACTACAAGTGCTGGTATTTGACATTTGTATTTTTCCATATTTAACAGCAATGAATGTTGAGGGGTCAACAAGTGATGGCCCCTAGACTGAGAAACTTCATGAAGACCATGAAGACCAGGACCCTTAGCTCTACTACTGTTAAAGCTCTTACATATGCCCAAGGAACCAGGACCACTGGTTGTACCAGTATTGCAGTTATTGTGCAGAACTAAGAAGTCGGGTTTCCTCCATCCCTGGAAGCAAATTGCCTTGTAGTTGCTGATAGGCCTTGGTATCCAGATTTCCTAGTTGCTAATAATGAACAGTGTTACAGCCCCCAGGCCTCAAAGATACTTTGGCTCTGTAGATTGACAAATCTGGAACACTTCCAAGACCAGGATCTCCAGTGTTTTTTCTCTCTGGTTCTTATCAGCCTTCTATCCTTCTTCAGACCAACTGTCTTCACACAACTTCTGCCAGCCTCTGTTTCTGCCTAAAGTGCAGCTTCAAGCAGTTTGGCTGCCTGTTGCTATGGCTGCTGATGCCACAGCTGCTGCATTATTGGAGGCAGCAATCTTTACTTTTTGGTGCTGCTGCTGCTGCTGCCACTGCTCCTATGAGCCACCAGTTTTTTGACTGTACCTCTTCTTTCTCTGCCTATGCAGCCAGCCACTGTGCTATTTCTGTGGTCCCACTATCTGCTGATCAGTTCTGCCCCTTCATCTGACATTCCAGCACTTCTGCTGCTCACTGTAGCAGGTGCTCCTCTACTCTCATCTCTGCAAATTCCATTATGTTACTAGCTCAGATCTCAGTACTAAAAATAGGTAGGAAAAGATTTTTTGGACATAATTTTGCAACACTAGTGAAGGTATCATTTAGCCAAAATGTCTCCTTTTGGTGACCAAATGAGCCAGACAGACTGCTTATGTAGCCAGGGAGAAGCATTTGTACCAAACTAAAGATCACATGCAGATGAAGGTTTGTACTTCCATCACTCACAGCACTGTCTCCTAGTAACAATCAGACCAATGCTTCCACTGCACCACCAGAAGACTCAGCTTCTGGCATAAGTGGAAGTGTGTGGTGGACTGAATAAAGATGAAGATGCTCTCTGAGAGTTTATACCACTAGAGATGGACTATGAAAGTTTACACTGCCACTGCTCTTCCAATTCACTCTCTGCTTCCAAGTGTGGATGGAAACATGACCTCTTCATTTCCTGCTTCAGTCATCTGCTTCTAAGCTTCTCCCAACATTATTGACTCACCTTCTTAAGCTAGAAGTCAAACTCTTTCTTCTCTACTCTGCTTCTAGTCAGCCATGGTATTTTTATTGCAGCAACAGAATAGTAAATAATACAAAATATTGGAAAGTTTCATCAGGGTTTGCTGTAGCAAAAAATCCAGTAAAAATTGAAACAGATCTCGTCCTTCAGGAGCTGGCAAAACCAATATAATTATTGTATAGTTGTTTTTAAGGCATTGACAGGGGAGGGTTTAGACTATTTGTCTAATGGGACTTCTGCTTATGGAGGCCAGAACACCAAGGAGGGGCCCAACAGATATCAACCAACAACTTGTTAAATTTTACAATGTCTGCTTTCTTACTGGAAAATGAATATCAGAAGGAGCATTAATAATATTTAACTTAAAATTAACATTAATGATCATTTTATACAGATTTTTTTAAAGTATTTAACACCTACACAGTTACAGAAGGGGAGAAGCTTACAGATAATACAACTTTTTGAATTTGAACAACCAACACATATCACCCTCCTCTATGCATTCTCAGCTGTATTCCAGCTATAGTCCAGCTTGCTTCCATGAGCTTTTCCTGAAGCATCTGGGCAAAATCAAAGCATTGGATTTTTTTGACACAAGGCCCAGTAAACAGTCAGAAATCATCTAATCAAGGCCTGTCCTCATGTGAGTCATGAGGATCTCTGTGGCAAATGACACCAGAGTCAACATTGCCCAAACAATTGTCAATATGTACTTCTTCTGAGACCTTGACAGAGTTCTCCATACAGTAGCCTCTGGTCTCTCATTCTTGTGCCAAAGAAGGAAATATAAAAGAGAAAAGCATTCCTTTAACATTTGCAATTTAAGCTTCAACTCAAAACAATTAACTCTCCCACAAATGTAAAAAACAGTATTTCAGATTATACATTTGTTTTCATTGTGCTGATTTGTCTTTAAAATGAAGATAATCACTTATTCCTGACACTTTAGAGGGTTCTATGTATCCCTGGTTAACCTTGAACTCACCATGTGACGTAAAATTTCTGGTTCTCCTGACTCTACCCTCCAAGGGCTAAGGTTGCAGGCACATTCTACCATGCATGGCTTTCCCTGGTGTTGAAAACCAATCCTACTGCTTTATGTGTAATAGACAAGTACTCTTCCAACTGAGCTACACTCCCAGCATGACAGTATCTATTCCTTTTCAGTAAACGACTTTTATGAAAATCAAATACAAACATATAAAAGTGTCATACAAAAATATCTTGGAAACTCAAGTTTTGAGCATGTCAATTAGGAATAGCAGTCATCAAATTAGACTCCGGTTTCTAATACCACACGTCTTTTGCTTGTAGGTAATGAAAACAGTAACTGGGCAAGTTTCCATGTTCTGTGAGTATCCACTGTAACATGGGGACTAAATGAGATTTTCCTCACAAGGTCATGGTACTAGAAGGATCAGGCAAAGTTCCTGGAGCACTGACTCAACTAAGCTGGTACCGAATTGTGTTGCCTTTTCTCCCAGAACAATCAAAAATTTGTACAAACATTAGACATAGCTTTGTATTATATAATGATGCCAAGAACACAAATGCATGGCCTCAACATATTTTTATTTATAATGTAGTTTTTCTGATACATCATTTGATGTAATTATCTTTAAAGGTCATCCTTTCCCTAAACGACCATGACTTACCTAGTCATATTCTCTCAGCAAAGTAGGAAATCTAATTTGTTTTTGTCTATTTTCTACAAACATATCTTAAATCATTCTTCCTATTATACCTTTTCAGCTTTTACATTGTCTTCAATTTCAGTATTTTCCTTTGACCTATAAAACAAAGCCTCTGATACAATGTTGTGAAGACCCTGCCTATAAATGCCCAAGGATCTCTTGACTAATCACTTGATAAAATATTCCTATTATAGTTGCAAAGGACAGCCTTTATTCTCTTGTTCTCTGCCTATAATTTTAATTTTCATATTATTTAAAGGTTTTTGGTTACAGTAACAGTAAAGAAGGAAAGAAAAATTCAACACGTGGTGAATAAGGATCTTCAAACCTTATATATAAACTTATTTTTGAAAAATCTATTGTTTTTTTCTATGAAGATAATCCAGACAGGGGTCTCATTCTGTCATAAACAACTATAATATTTTTTAAGATTCAAAATAATAGCATGAACACATGCTGAGGTCTGTTAAAAAGAATTCTGATATCAATTTATTTTATTCTGTGGATTTAAAAAATAGATTTAAATAAGTTTATTACAATATATGTGATTATGTATTCAATCCACACAACACACTTTTCAAAACATCTCCTTTGTTTTGTAGCTAACCTTGTTGCTGTCATGTAAGTCACAAAGGAATATTGTTTTGTCTCTCCATATGAACTCTTTTCTTACAACCTTCACAGCTATTCACACTAAGGAGGTAAAATACCTTAGAAATACACTGTTCAGTGAAAGGTTGCATGCCTTTTATTCTGCAAGCCAGTCTCTTTGAAAAGTTTCATTTTAACGACTCTACTAATGTTTATGTGTGGGCGTCTTTTTCTGCTTCATGGTAATTGAAGGGACCTTTTGAAAGGTACTAACATTCGAGAACAAACGAGTTAAGGACACTGGTAAGAACAATATAAACAGAATTTATTAAAAAGGTTTTCATTTGACCATAACTATAGTTTCCATGTAGAGCATTTTGTTATGAATATAACTCCCAATGATACGGGGAAAGTCAAGTCTCCATCTTCCCACATGAAAATGAATATATACCATATTTTCATAGAATTTTGAATATGTATTTAAATGACCCTTGTTTCTTATGCTGTTATGGAGTTTATGGCCTGCTTCACTCTACATTTGAAGCTGACCTAAATATGCTTTGGATATTTTGATGCCAAAGTAAGATAGTGGAATTCCCAAGACAGGGAATTGGGATTGGCTTAACATACCTTTACATGCATGGTAATTTCAGGGGCTTCCTGAATAGCAGAGATCATCTCCCAATCCATATAGGCTTCTGTTTAGGTAAAGTCAAGGCCTGATAGATGAGTTTCTTGGGGCCTCTGTGTTGTACATATTACAAACCCTCATTAACACTGTATCCATTCCCAAACTAAAGAGACAATTCAAGGGGCAGGTGAAATCAATTACCAATAAGAAATCAAAATACTAAAATATTCTTAAACCTCTATAACTTACTAATAAGGCAATCAAAATTCTTAGCACAATAAAATAACAATTTACTCTGGCAAATTTCCTTTTAGAGTTGCTTCAGTTATTGATATTTTACTTTGAGAACTTGGCTAAGCAAAAAATCACCCTTCCAACTGCAGGTGACATCTGCCAAAAAAAATACTATGAAATTTTTCTCAGTTTTGCTATTGATGATGTTTTCTACTTTTACAGCAATATCAATCAAAAAAATGTGGCTAAACAACTGGCTTCTTTGGCTAGAATTGGTGCAGTTAGTCTGCCTGCCTCCTCTAAAGTGCAAATATAAACACAAATCATGGTTGCATTTTTTTGTGAGTGGTGAAATTGCTCTTTTGATGAGCACAGTATTAAATAAGACCTGTCAAAGATCAAAGTCTACTATTAACTAATAAATTTGTCATTTTACATCTTACAAAATGATGTATTATTGTCACAGTAGAATGACTAAGTGAAGATAAATGAGTCATTTCTGAAACATGTGCCAATAAAAGCATGCATACATGCACAGATATACATACTCACACATGTTAAAAACACTCTTACACACATACACACACAAAGTAGCAAACAATGTTCTTTATTTTTCTCTTACACCATGTCTGTAGAAAAATCTTTGACCTTAAAGTAATAAATGCCTATGTTAGAGCAATGGCATCTACAGAATATCAAAGCAACATATTAAATCTTTGGAGACTAAAGGTAATTCAGTTTAATTATGCTAGCACACCATAATTTATTTTTGCTATTCCTTCTTGCCCTGACCCGCGGGACTTCAACACAGGAGACCACCTACGAGAGAGAATGAAGGGAAGGGAGACACAAAGGAAGGCAGCAGGTCAAACAGGATTCTGATCAAGCTGCAGCTTTATTACGATTCTATACATGCTTATATAGTTCCAAAGCAGAATATGGGGATCTGGTAGTCATCAAACATCTACAGGAAGCTGGCCAGGGGAAGCAGGACATTGGCAAGGTGACTGGTCTTGCTTTAGGGGAGGGTTGGTAGGTATCCTAACTGTAGAATATTCTTGTTATTCTATTCTTTAGAGTTACCTTAGAGGGCTGCTAAGTAACCTAGCCACAGAATGTTCCTGTTATTCTATTCTTTATAGTTACATCTTTGTTACTGTTAAGCAAACCAGAACCTCTATTTTACTTTGAGAGAGCATCTACTTTACTCAGGGTCATGCTGGCTCAGTGGTTGGTTTCTCAGTAAGTTCCAATGGTAGCCTTTAGCTAGAGGCCTAGAGGCTCAAGCCAGTGTCTTGGTCCCTGACACTTCTTATTGTTAAAGACATCAACTCTTATGACGTTTAGTATTATTCCTAATACTAAAACAATTTTTGATCTAGCAATAAACCGACTATTGCTTTGTAGTTGAGCATAATTAAAAAAGCTAAAACAACATAATTGCAATAAAATGCTGTGTGAGTTATTTCAAAAACCAGATAATATCTCCTCATATAAATCTCACTTTTTATTAAAATCCAAATTTGCTTTCTCAACATAAAAATTGCCTTCTCTATTCAGAAACTAATGTTAATTGGAAACTTATATTATATAATATTTACATGATGAAGTAAAAATTGAATGGCATTTAATGAATGTTCTTGCATTCAATGAGTACAATATTTAAGCCACCAACTCTGGTCTTTAAGCAAGCATGTAACCAGAATTTTAGAGTCAGTTCCCCTAATTCTCATAATGCCTAAAAGCTAGACTCTATCACCTGACACAGAACTCCAATTAAAAGTCAAAGATTGGTATAAACCCTATGTGTAGAAAAAAAGAACAGATAAAAGGGTCCAGTGATACTAAGCTTAACAAGCTTCAGGATGCTGATACAAGCTGTAAATAGAGAAATACTGAAGGAAAGTGAAAAGTATTCATAAGCAGTCCTAATGAAGGTCTAATCCTATACAACATAGGGTAAATCTCCATCCTTCAAGGTGGCCCCTAAATTGTTAATATACTAGGTAGATTGATACCTGGTTTCTACATTATGATCTGCTTCAAAGTGTAATCTCTCTGTCATACATGATGATTTTTTATTATGGGGTTATCTGTCTTTCAAGTAAGATGTTATTGTTTCCCGAACCTCAAATAACTGTAGTTTAGTCTAAAGATACTTTATGACTTCTTTGAAGAGGAATAGGGTAGTAGAGATTATAATGCCTATACAGAGTCAAACAGGAGTGTGTTTTGAAGTAAAGGAGACAGGCACAAAAGAAATGTGGAGATGTCAGGCTTCTGATCATTTTTAATTATATTTTGGTACTGAGAAAGGTAGAGATTGTGGGATTTGTTGTGATTGTTGTTTAGAAAATAGCAGTTTCTATTGACTGTTAGAGTGTACTACACAGCATGGAGTATATTGCAAGAGCTCACCAGACTCTTCAGTCTTCCTTTGTAAACAACAAACACCATCACCTTTGTACATTGACTCTTTCAGTGTTCACTCATCCCTGGACATCTAGAAAGAGCAAACTGAGTATTACAGGCTTTCTAATAGGCCTTTCCATCAGCCTTTAAGAACATTTCTTACTCTGTCCTTCCAGGAAGCATTATTTTGTAGCATCTATATTTCATATGGTTTTCAACTTCCTTTAGTTTTCTCAAGTGCTTTCAAATGAGCTCTGCAGAATTCTACTGCAAATGGTAGCCTCCTCTTTGGTGAAGTAGTATCACTTTCTACATGTTTGCCATTAATGTCATAATCCTGGTTCTTCACGTTTTCCTTTTAAGGTATCAGTAGGCACATAAAACAGTATATTTGTTTATGAAAAAATATCTTGTCAAATGAGTATATTGAACATGGATATCAACTCAGATCAGCTTGCTTTGAAAATTATCAAAATTTTATTTAAGATATATAGAGGACATAAATTAGATCCCTGAATCAAGTGCAGATCACTAGAAAAAATAATCCTGTAGAACATGGACAAGTCTTGGTTCACAACACTTTATATTTTCATTGGACCACTAATAAATAATTTCTTTGAAATATAATTTATTATTGTTGTTGTAATATCAACAAGTATATTATTACTATAGATTTGATAGAGACACTGAGATGCAACAATTCGCTTAACTGGCTTCTGTCCCTAGTTTTTGCTCAATGAAAAAGTTCTGGTAAGACATTACCAAAATCACTGAAAGCACAGTGACTTTTGAAGCAAGCTAGATAACATAGGGAAAAAGAAGCCTGCATGGAAGCTACAGGTTGATGCAATTGCACATCTGCCTTGCAGTAGAAAGTTGTATGATGGATCAGATAGTGAAAAAGAATATTATAAAGCAGTTGAGACTAACTGTCCTTTGATTTATATAATGCCATCTCCTTGTCATTGGCCTTATAGAATTAAATATTCCTGTGCACTATCTGACAACTTGACATATACCACCCCCTCCCCCAAAAAATAGGAATAGAGGTTTCCAAATGTGTAGGAACACTAGACTGCTAGCTGTGGAGCTGGTATGAGACCAAACTAGACCCTCTTCATGCAGGATACAGTTATATAGCTCAGTCTTTTGATGAGTCCCTGGAAGTAGAATCAGGTTCTATCCCTGGTGCATGAGCTAGCTTTTTGGAGTCTGCCCCCTGTGGTGGG
Source organism: Sigmodon hispidus (assembly GCA_004025045.1). NCBI lineage: Eukaryota > Metazoa > Chordata > Mammalia > Rodentia > Cricetidae > Sigmodon > Sigmodon hispidus. Next base: position 16,364 of record PVIH01012600.1, on the reverse strand, counting down.
ATGCTTTTCTTTCTTTCTTTTTTTTTTACTACTGGTTGTATCTTGCCATTTGGTTTAATTTTTTTTGCTCCTTTTTTCCTTTTATTATTATTATTATTATTATTATTATTATTATTATTATGAACAAAGAAGTCACACTTTCTAACCTTTTATATCCTTATTCAAGGTCCCTTCCCCCTCCCACCACATCAGGTCATTCCTTCTTCTCCATAAGTCCCCGTCCCTTCCCCGGGCAGGCTGCAGGTAGTCCCATGGTCCCACTACCCCTATATTGGTTAGTTCAGTCTCCAGGTGGGATGCCTTTCTCAGCCTTAATGCAGTGGGGAGGTGCTTGGTTCTGCTTCAGCCAAAAGTACCAGATTTGGCTGACCTCCCATGAGGAGACTGACCCTTTTGTAGGAGGGGGTAGAGGGTAAGTTGAAAAGGGGGAAATTGTGGAGGTGAAGTTGGCAGGAGGGATGGGAGCAGAAACAGTAGTTAGTATGTAAAATGAATAAAATATTTTAAATAATAATAAATATGGATGCCAGAAAGAATAAAAGTTCCTTACTTTTTCCCTACTGTAGATCATAAATAATTTCCTCTGACCTTAAGCTTGCACATTTAACAAATGCCCAACCCTCGTACACTATAGTTCACTAAGAAACTTGCACCATACACCTCAAGTGTATAAATTCCCTTTCACTTTATTATAAACATGTTTCTATAGTTCTTTACAACTCATAACTTTACCTTTTAATCCTGCATCTCTCTGATGAGAGAAATTTTAAGTATTGCACTTTCCTTTTGATTCTTTAAAATTTTTTAAGAAAATTTTTCACTGAGTAACCCAGAAAGGCCTCAAACTTGCAAAACCTGGTAATCTTCCTCTTAAGTGCTTACAGGTATGGAACACCACATCCAGAATTTCAGAATTTGTTTGTTTTCTTTTCATCATAAATATACACAAATAATTTTAAAATATCTTCAAATAGTAGGTACATTGCATGTTTCTTTCCTACTAGTAATTTTCCTCCAGGTTAATGACCACAATTGATGGGAGACTATGATTCAGCATCTCTTCCCCTTCAAAAAATAAACCTTGAACATTTATAAACCACATGTAGTCATTTATGTTCATATTAAATGGAAAGATGTGCATGTTGAGATCTAACCTTATAAACTTGATTTCTAATTTATTACTTCAGGGATTTGTGGTGAACATGTTGAAAGATACATACTTTTAAACACATTCCATTTTTTACTCTGCATTATCTTACATACATTACACTTTATAAAATTCAGTTCTATTTGTGGCTTAGATAGAATTATGCTTTTGTCTACCCTTCCTTGTAAACAAGTATCTATTTGCCCATTCATTGCTCAATTCAAGGAGACTATGTTGAAGAAGCTACCTCCATTCATTTTTCTGAAAGTCTAAGTTAAAAAAAATGTACTTCTTTCCCATAAGGATTAAGATATGCTTTTGTCTAATGGCATGTCTTCACACTACCTCCCAGAGACCATTATTTTGCTGTTTCTCTTCCTGGAATCTCCCTCAGCATAGTCTGCCTTCCCAAATCAGTGTTATTAATTATTCATGATAAGTGTTTCAAAGTAGGTCTAATGTACCAGCACTCAAAGTCAATTCCCTAGTTCCCTAAGGAAATTGTTCTTCATATATTAGACTTTGTTTTTACAGATTATGAAGTGTCTCTAGTTTACTAAACTTGGCTTCTCAACTTTTTGAGATTCTTTTTTTTTATATTACATAATGAGTATATGAATTTAATGCTGTTTCTAAAGTGTATTTCTCTTTGTTATTTGATTGGCTTGTTAAAAGGAAATCTGAGGTACACTAAAGCTAATATTTGTTTTGTGAAGCAAACATTTCTTTTGTATAAGGAATTTATTATTTTTTAGATTTTGATTAAAGTTTTGTATTGTGCATACTAGAAACAAAATGTTCAACAACACTGTATATTCAGTGTGACACAGGAAAACGTTATCTTAATTTTATTCCATACTTTCTTCACAGTTTCTCCAAAAATGCTTTAAAACAATCTCACTCACCAAGTGTGAAAAGAATATCACCTGCACTTTTGTTCCCTACAATCTACTTTTTTAAATTCTCAAACAAAACATAAGAAGTCATTGAACAATATTTTTCAAGTCAGAAATAAAGTGAACAGCATATAATTTAAGGTTTATCTTAAATCAAAACCCCACTCCTGTTACTAAAAAGTTTCCTTTTTAATGACTAAGTTGCAAAAATTCATTCTCAACTAGAATTGCCTACATATTATGTACCCAGATAGCTTGGCTAGTTCACAGTATGGTACATATTTTCCAAGAGCTCTATCTCAAGGTGTTTTCAGTCATGAGGAAACAAATTTCTCAGCATTCAAGAAGACTGTAGATCATTATCATCTTGGTAAAAGCCTATGAAGAAACAAATTTTATTACTTGAATGTGCAGTTACTCCAAATTTTACTTTTATCCTTTATCATATGTCAAATCATTCCTTTAGGTATCAGAGAAAGAAACAAGGGCATGGCTTGTCATCTAAGTCTACAAATTAGTTCAAAATATGAGTGGGTTTCACAAGGGGAATTAATAATGACAGTGGAAAAATCTAGAGCTATCTATTTCTATGAATTTCTTGATAAATCATGATGATTCTAGTTACAGATGACTTAGAAAGAAAGGAATATAGTAGATATTTTTTAGCTTTAAATAAAACTATGTCCTCACAACTGTGATACTAAGTTGAAAGCAAAATGAACAAATAAAATTCTGCTTCAATTACCTAGTCTAGAGAAACTAGAATAATGTAGTTGTCATTCACTGAGATGAATAGGCCAAAGTAAGATGTACAAATTTGAGGTACAATAGAAAAGATGTAGAAAGAGAAATTTCCTGTATGATTTGTTGAGCTTCCTTCTCAACATGCAGGGGGAGGGATAAACTGATTCATTGTCATGATTAATCTACTACAAGTACCCATTGTTAAATAAAGATATTATTAATTTAAAAAAGTACCCATTGTTATTATGAAATTATTTCATATTCCTAGTTCTAAACCACGACTTAAAAAATGACTAGTTATATATTTCATGTACTTTACCCTCCTCCCCAAAAGAAAACAGATCAGATGTCATTGTTTAATCCATTGGCACTTCGTTAGCAATGTAGTAATTTTTTGTCTGATATATAGGATACTACTTGAATTTACTTGTAAATATTTTGACTAAAACTTTGAAATTGTAAGATCTGGATATTATAATTATGTGTTTTACATTTTAAAAATGAGTAAACTTTGAATGTTAAATTTCCAGCTATACTAAAATATCCTTTATAATGCAAAAAAAAAACAAACCTGTTCTTGACTTATGGCATTATCACCTGTTGAAACCCTTTGTAAGATGAAAAAGAGAAGCTAAAATGCCTTCACTATATCAAATATATCCACCTAATTAAATAATCTAATGTTGGTTTCTACTACATACATATTATTTTCTATACCAATGTGAAATTGTAATATTGCTAAACCTTTACAAACTATATGCATAAGTCTGTTTGTAGATGGAACATACAGGTTAGAGATATACCTAGAGAAGCATTATACATTGGTGGTTTAGCTGCTGGGACAATATGTAAAAACTTGAGTTTCTTACAAGGCTGTCCTTCTGTGTCTGCTTCTACAATACATCAGACATAACTCTATGTTACCAAAGTGGCTGAAAATGAATGTATGTAATAAATTTAGCATCAAGGACACACACACGAAGATATTATAGCTTCTATCTTAAAATCTTAAAATGGTTGTGCTAGGAGAAATAATTTTCTACTCACAAAAATATATAGCACTGTGGAGTGATTCCAGTGAAGAGAAATGGAAGCCTCTGGGAAACAGCCTGCATCAACCTGTGAGCTATCTAATGAGCTGCTTTGATACCATGGCACTTAGCTCTGTCTAAGCTTTCATTTGACTCTAGTCATTGTCTGGATCTGATAACTTTGCTAGGAAACAATCCACTGAGTCAGAATTATGTACTATCAGATACTCAAAAATAAAATATTGATTATTTATTTGTTTCAAGTAATTAAATTTTGAGGTGATTTTTCTCAGCAGCAGAAAAGTTAAAGCATACATACATTTTATTAGGCATAGAGTGCCTCTTTAATAAGTCCCAAAAATTTCAATCTAAGATATGGAACCAATAGTTAAAAGGATCTCAGAGGAAGTATTTGGAAAATTGAGAGACTCTTAAAAAAAAAAAAAAAAAAAAAAAAGAGTTGGCCAAATCAAATGGTTATTTAAATGGCAAAAAAGAACTCAGAAAAAACTGAAGAACTGAGAACTAGAGAAAGGAAGATTATTATCGAAGAGTAGTGTGAGTTTTAGCAACATTGTCAACTGCAATGAAGTACAGAATCTACTTCAGGAGCGAGAATCATTTAGCTAAAAATATTTGCAGGGTGAGTGCATTGGAAGTGGTTTCCTGCCTTTGCACAGCCTAAAGAGAAACTGAAATGAAAGACAGGAACCAAAGAAAGGGCAAACAAGTAAGTCAGCTATTCTGGGATTTTCGTATTCAAAATAAAACTAATTCCTACCTCTCCAGAGATCAAATAATGCTACCAATAAGAAAATTCTTTCTAGAATAAAAAGCTAATTTCAAGAAATTATCAGGTGAACATTATTACTCTGTAACCCTTTATGAAGACCTTTGAAGTGTATAAAATGTCAGCCATACAAGCATTTCACTAATACAGGTATAAAATATAGATAATTTCTCTTCACTAAAGAAACTTGTAAGAATATCTGATGTATCTTAGCAATCATACAGGGATTATAAGACAAAGTAGACCTTTTATAACAAGATTTATTAATCAATGAGACCTTTATCAACTGTGCAATCCCACAAAGAAAGATATAAGAAACCCACAAAGCTTTTAAATGAATTGTATTTAAAGGAATACTGCAAGCTTGGAAGAAGAAGTAGAAAAGATAATAGAAAAGTAAAAGATGGCTATGGACTTTGAAATTATTATGGGCTATAAAAGGCTGAAAAACTATTCAATTACAAGTAAAAGTTCTTCGTAACAGAGCAGAAAGTATGGCTGTGGTAGTTAAATCAAGACCTTACATAGTAGAAATGTAAGAATGAAGAATTCCCAAGCAGCAGAGTTTTGGTTTTAAGAGCTGACAACATGTCCACATATGCATTTCAGAAATGTTTGAGAAAACCTGTTCTAGTATTCTATTACTCCTTACCTTTTGAAGTGTGTGTGTGTGTGTGTGTGTGTGTGTGTGTGTGTGTGTGTGTGTGTGTGTGTATGTGTGTGTTTCTGTTTTGGGGAGAATCAAGGCAGTCAGTGTATTGAGGGTAATGTGTCACCAATTACATAGTGTATCTAATTTGCTGGAATTTTACTGGAAGAGTTAAATAGTACATACTTAGTCTAAGGTTCTTGAGTCTGAGATGCTGGCAAACAATAGAAACTTATTCATTACAGTTCTACAAGATCTAGGAAATTTTTGTGCCCAGTGGATCTACTTTCTTGTTCATAGATGATGTCTTATTTCATTTTTGTTCCTTGTGTGATGAATGAGGTGAGGAGTTTCCTGTGCACTGCTTTTGGAAATGTTAATCTCATTTTTGAAAATTCTAATGTGACCTTATCAAATTATCAAAGGCTTCATCTCCTAGTTATCACCTTACTGGTGAATTTCAATGTATTCGGAGTGGTTAAACATCCTTCCAAAACAGATAGTCAAAACTTTAATTATGACCTTCATGGAAAGCAATAAAAATAATATTTTGTATAATGTTAATATAATCTAATTAATATAATATAATATAATATAATATAATATAATATAATATAATAAAGAGGTGAATGTGTTTTATAGGTTAAAGAGCTATCAATTAAGGGCTGAAAACATAAGACACATAAGACAACCTCAAAGGCACCTCAGGCACTTGAGCCACCCAGTACTTATACATGTATCTCCTTCATTCTCACATCAAATGAAAATAAGCTCTATGGGATCAATTGTAGGAATTATGGAAAATGATCTATTCTTGAAGCCCACTTTATGGATATTCTATGTTAATGCCATATTTGTACTCTCAGCTCACCACTTTATTGTTATCAATGATTCATTATTTTTACCATTCTTCTTTAAATATTCTGTCATGTTCAAGTTGATAACCCACTGAAGTTTTTTTTTCTTCCATTTGTTTGGTTATTTGTTTAGGTTTGTGAAGGTCTGAGGAAGTTAGCTTTTGACAGGCAGTGGTGTTATGAATTTCCCATCTTCACCTGGGATTACAAATTTTTGCCAACATACTCTGTTTTTATAGGGTGCTAAGGGCTTAACCCAGAACCTTAAGAATGTTAGACGTACACTCCACAAACTGAGCTACATTCCTAGCTCTTAGAAATGGCTATTTTCAGAGATTTTTCAAAGAAATTAACTAAATCAGTGCCAGTTGCCTAACAATGCAAGTGAGACTTATGGAAATGAGCCTTCTGACTCCTGTCATGTTTCAAATGATTGCTTGATTTGTTGATATTGGATTGTAACATTATGACACCTCAAACTAAATCAACCCCACTGAAAATTCATCAAAGAAAATAAATTACTTAGTTCACTTTGTTATTCAAAGACAATAAATCCAATTTTACATATAGAGAGATAGATGTAGACAGTTGGACAGATAGATAGATAGATAAATATGTCAATTTTTAATTACTAAATTTAGAGAGTTATAGTAAGAAAAGAAAGTCTAAAACCCCATGACAGAAATACTTTTATTTTAGGAATCCAAAAATAAAAGGTCATTAAGGGAAAGAAAGTTGTGGCAGTAGTCAGAAAAATTAAAAAAGCAGATGATATGATACCTGGAAGTTGAATGAAGAAAACATTTCAGAGATGGCTGGTTAGTGGTATTATTGCTAATGAGAAAAAATGGGTTTGGAATTGAACATGAAATCCACAATAAAAGATTCACTAGTTTACTAATAATATCTATAGGAAATCTAAGCTATTTTAAAATGCTAGACATGCTAAGACTAGTTGGGCAATACAAGCCAGACACAATAGGAATAAAGAAAAAAACCTCAAAATTAGATGGCAAGAGAGAAGATGTTGTAGAAAGTGAGTATGAGAGGAATTGTAGAGGATGAATATTTACAAAATACACTGTGTCGAACTGTCAAAAATAATGAAAATGTTTTAAAATGATGGACATAAGATTTCTATCAGCAAAATAAGAATAGCTTTAAGGATTTTGATTGAGTAAAATCAAGAAGAAAATAGGAAGACAGTTATGTAAATACCCCTAGACATTTCTCAAAAATATACTAATCAAAAAAAAGATAGAATAATGAAATTATCAATCAGGTGAATGGAATCAAAAACTTATACTGAAATGCACTCATGCAAGGCCCAAAAGAAAAACACCACATGATCTCTCATAAATGATTTTCCTAACTTCAAATTATAAGTGAGTTATTGTTAAGTAGGGTGTATTTAGGGAGAAGACATTAGAATGTATGTGAAATGTAAGTGGAGCGAGAAATCACTACAGGCAGAACAACTCAAACAGGTGGTAGAGTGATGTGAAAATAAAGGACAAGGTAAAATCTCAAACAAAATTTAAGTATGCATGAACAAGTTACTTTGAAGCCTATAATCTTAGAATCCAAATAAAACTGTAATAAGAATGCATAATTAAGCATATGTGATATGGAGGAAGAGAGTATCAGGTGCTAAGGTTTTAAGTGTAAATGGGGACAGAAGAGTGAGGAAAAGGATAGGTAGGAAGCCAACCAAAAACTCCTACATGTGGTGAAAATGTAGAATAAGGAGATCACTCATACAGAGCTGGTAGGACTGCAAATTCATGAGGATACTATGAAAATTGGTGTGGTGGTTCCTTAGGAGGATGGGAACACTCTACGTCAATGTCTAGCTATAGTACTCTTAGGCATATACCCAAAGCATACATTATACTACCACAGATATATTGAACCATGTTCATTATGCTTTGTTTATAATAACCAAAATTTGGAAACAGCTTGGATGTCTGTCAGTGGGTGAAAGGATAAAGAAAATGTGATACACATACACAAGGAAATATGACTCAGCCATAAAAAATGAAAACACAAAATCCTCAAGTAAATGGATGGAGATAGAAAGCATCATCCTGAGTGAGGTAACCCAGACTAAAAGAGATAAACATGGTGCATATTCAGTTACATGTGTGTGCTAAATGTTAACTTGCCAACAAGCAAGCTCCAATTTATATAATGATAGAGGTTAAGTATAGAGTAATGGAATAGAGGGAAAGAAAGGCTCATCCTTAGGCCTAAGTCTGAGGATACTTCCATCCAATCTCTCCCTTCAGATTTCAGGAAGACTCAAGGAAGCGAGAGTAGAAAGAACCCAAGATCCCAGTCCTAACCAAAAAGCTATTTGTAGGTGATGTCTGCTGTGAGAGGAAGGGACACTTTTAAGTGTGCTTCCTGGTGGATTTGTAATGTCCCAGGTAGATAATCTCAAATGTCAGCAGCACTAGTTGGATTGGATGAGTATAAAGATAAATCAATAGATACTGACTCAAGAATAAATGAGCATTAATCCATCCACTCGAGAATACTTAAAAGTTCAAAGTATCCCAGAAATAATAAAATATTATGAAATATATCCATACTCCATACTTGAAAGACTGAGTTTTTAGAAATCACAAGAAAAATAAGAAGGAAATGTAGCAGAACATTAGTATGGTTTCCTGAATGGTGGAGTCGATAGATACACGCATACTAAATATATTCCCATCAAAGCTTGTACAGAGCTGAAGCAGCATCATTAAATGATGAATGCACTGGCATACCTTGTCAGACAACTGCTACATTGCATTTTGTTATCGATATAAAATTAAGCAATAAGTGAGGAAAATCATACCCCTAGAGCTTCTGATATCATTGTGTGCATGATATATTACTGCCAAGCAATGGAATGCTTTAGAACAAAGGAAATTATTTTGTATTATTGTTGCTAGATTATAAGTTTAAAGAGGAATAAAAAGTTAGAATATCAGCATCTGAGTAGAATATTTGTCATTATGAATACAAAGATTAATAAGTCCACCCCATGAAAGGTGCCATGGGTTAGTTTAGATCACATGGAAATGAGTTTCAGTTCTGTCTTGTTTCTTATTAGGTATATCATCAGAAGCAAATAACTTAAATGCTTTAACCTCAACTTATAAAACAATAAAATAAAAACAGTAGCCACCTTTCAGTATCACGGTTGGCATTAAGCAAGTATTAAAATATCTCAAACATGCTACCTACCACCAAATGAATATATCAGTAAACTTATGCTTCACTAACACAGATTACATGCCTTAAATAATAGAAATTTATTTTCACAGTGATATGAAGCCTGTGTATCTGAGGATATGATTCCAATGCTATAATGTTCTGCTGGTGTCTCTCTTCCTACTTTGTGGATGCCTACCTTTTTGCATGTAACAAATGTTCACAGGACCCTACTTTGATATATGATGCTAAAATTTGCTATGCCTTTATGCAATCGTCTAAACTCAATATCTTTCTTAAATCTTATCTCTAAACATCATCACTTTGGAAGTTTTGACATGAAAAAAAGACTATTGAATGGAGCACAAATATTTATTTCATAAAAATGGGAAGATTTTAAAAGAGAAAAACAATGGGATTTCAGCAATGGTTGTTACATAAGACAACAGTATTTAAACCAACAGAGGATAATATGAATCCTAGAATTTTTGTAGCCATTTCTGTTTCTTGCTCTACAAAATTCTATCAGAATGTTTTTTTACTTTACAGAATTTTAAAAATTTATTTTTAAAATATGTTCAAGATAGAGAGGCTTTGAGTGTCAAGTGTTTTTGAGGACAGTGGTTGTGCCACATTCATTTTAGAAATTCAGATATTTCTAATGCATAATGAATATGTTTGGGGCATAAATGACTACAACTGTACCCTGTACATTTGTTCTATTAATTTTGATATTTTCAGTGTACAAATAAAATCAGAAAAGTCAGCATAAGTCTGTAAAAATCAGACAACACTGTAACTTGAGATAAAAAGGCAAATGACAATTTCAACATATACAAAGACTATTTTTATAAAAATAAAAGTCTAGTTTCTGAATTACAATCTTACATTTTCATGCTATTTGTTCTTTGTAAAGAAAGGTGGTTCTTTACATTGAACTTGGCATATTAAAAATCTAACTGTTATTGGCAGGGAAGTTAGCAGGCTGACTTGGCTCTGGTCTTTAATGGAAATGTAATCAGCAATCTGCCTTTATGAGGCTGTACTGCTACCACCAAATATCACTTAGGTGGTGAGGCCAAGGCAGCAGGCAGTGGTCCAAAGGCATTAACATCCCTCAGTGACAATAAAAAGATGAGAAATGCTCACAGGGAGAAGGTTCCATTTCGGATTTCCCATTATTTTTAAAGTAAAAGAGAAAGTTGGTCATGTTATATCAATTTAGTCTGCTGAGGTTCTCTAATTTGCCAATAAAAGACTTTATGATCATAAATCCAGTGAGAGCGCACGATGCATTTGTTGGTTGAAGGATGTATTCCCTTGCAGCCATGCAAAATGAACTAACTGGCTCCCAATAAAAAGCTTTTAGAATATTTCTAATGACAAAATACTGATGCTAATTAATCCCCTAAAGTTTTCTGGTGTAATTCCCTCTTCCAGTATCATTGTCCTGAAAATGTATCTGAGAAGACAGTGAGTCCCCCTGAATTTCCTAATTATGCATATCAGTAGGTACCTCTGTGACTATAAATTCTGCTCCTTGTCTTGCAATGGCCTTTCATTATGGCTTGTCTAGTACTTCAGATTACCCCAGATTAAGACCAGGTTTCAGTTACTCTACAGAGAGAAATCATCCCAGAGGACATGCGAGAAAAGTCTTTGTAGTTAAGCACTTTCCTAGATATTTGCTTGGGGCCAGAATGCATTTCTCTTGATAACTTCTGAATTTCAAATTTTTATTTAAAAAGTTTATCTCCAGCCAAGTGTAGTGGCACATATAAATGCATCTCTGTGATTCTGGGGTCAGTCTGCTCTACATGGTGAGTTCATGACCTAGCTAGTGCTACATAGTGAAACCCTGGGTAGAAAAAAAAAGCCTTTTTTTATTTCCTCTGTTGGTTTTTCTGAGCTCCAAAATAACAAGGCTGATCTGGAGATTCTGGAGTGCCAAGAGCAGAGTCCAGCAGTCCAGAGCAGAGTAAGAGGTGAGTGCAACCTAACACTTAGGCCAAACTGAGACCTTCTCTCTGAACCTGGGAACACAGCCCCAGCTCTGCACCCACAACCAGCCCTCTCCTAAATCAAACAAAGCTGAAAGAAAAAGCCACCTACAGTGATTTCCAGCAACAAACAGCAGGAGGGACATCTCATAGCCAAATTCCTACTCAAATGCAAGCTGCTTCATCACACATGGACATCTAGAGATCCCATAGCACCCTGGTCCAGAGCAGACTAAGAGAGTTGACTGAGAGCTGAAGAAGGGTCAATTCAAAGCCAACTAAGAGCAAACTCTGTGGCAACTGGAGACACACAACTCCTGGACCTACAACTGACTAAAAGCTGACTAAGAGTGTACCAAGGAAGCAAAGAGCAGATGCCAGTGCAAGAATACATATAACAACATAAAGAAAAAGACACCAGCAGAAGAATCTGTTGATTCTACAGCACCAAGACGTGAACATAGCAATGAAGAAGAAACAGAAGGAAACAACTTTATGAAGATTGTAGAAGCCTTAAAAGAGGATATAAAAAATTTTCTTAAAGAAATATAGGAAAGTACAAACAAAAAATGGAAGACATTAAAAAAATCCCTGAAAAAAAAAAAAACAGGTAAAAGAAACATTCCAAGAATTAAAATTTGAAACAGAAGCAATAAAGAAGGCACAAACAAGACAAACCTGGAAATAGAAAATCTGAAGAAACCAACCAGAACTACAGATACAAGCATAGCAAACAGAATGCAAGAGATGGAAGAGAGAATCTCTGGAGTGGAAGATACAATAGTGGAAATACATACTTAAGAAAAGAAAACACAAATACCAAAAAAGCCATAACACAAAACTTTCAGGAAATCTGGGACACCATGAAAAGACCAAAGGTGAGAGTAATTGAAATAGAAGAATGAGAATACAAGTTCAAATGCATAGATAATATATTCAATAATATCATAGAAGAAAACTTTCCAACCTGAAGAAGAAATGCCTATAAAGATAAAGAAGCTTACAGAACATGAAATAGATTAGAACCTTAAAAACATCCACTTGCGACATAATAATCAAGCTACCAAACCTACAAAACAAAGAAAACAATAATAAGAGCTTCAAAGGAAAAAGGTCAAATTACCAATAAATGAATCAGGATAACGCCAGACTATTCAATGGAAACAATGAAAGCAAAAAGATACTGGTCAAAAGTTATACAGACACTAAAAGAGAATGGCTGCCAACTCAGCCATTACAACATCAAACAAAACTATCAATCATCATCAATGGAGTAAACAAGACATTTCACAAAAAAAAAAAAAAACAGATTTAAAAAATACCTATCTACAAATCCAGCCCTACAGAAAGCAGTAGAGGGAAAACTCCAACCTAAGGTATCTAGATACACACATGAAACCAAAAGCAATTAACAATCTCACAGAAGAAAAAACCAGAGAAGGGAAATGCACATAAGCTACAACTAAAAATAACAGGAAATAACAATCAGAGGTCATAAATATTCTTTAATATCAATGAACTCAATTCACCTATAAAAAGACACACCTTAACATGATGGATACAGAGAAGCTGCATCTTCTACATAGAAGAAACACACTTCAACTTCAATGACAGACACAGGCTCAAAGGAAAAGGTTGTGAAAAAATATTCCAATCAAATGGTCCCAAGAAACAAGCTGGTGTAGCCATTATAATATCTAAAAAGTTAAACACCAAAATAAAATCAATGAAAAAAGACCAGAACTTGTGGTAGAATGTTCTTTGTATGTTGTAAATAAATAAAGTACTGTTTTGGCCTATGCACAGCACTGTAGAAGTGGGTAGAGAATCAGAGGAAGGGACAAGCAGAAGGAGGGTGGAGTTAGTCAGTCTCCAACTGACCCCCGAAGGAGGAACATGTAGAGGTATGGGGCTGAGCCACAGGCTAAGACACATGGCAGGAAGATTAATAGAAATGGGTTGATTTAAGATGAAAGAGCTAGCTAGTAATGTGCTTGAGACATGGGCCAAACAGTATGAAGTAATATAAGCATGTGATTCATTTCTTTGGGGGACAAAAGCCGCTGAGGGCCAGGTCACAAACCACAGGGCCAAAATGGCCCAGGAAAACTTACTACAACAGATGGCTTCCCAACGTTGGGCCGAACACCTGCATAAAGCCTGAGAAAGTTTAAAACAGCTTTTCGAATTGAGTATTTGAATTGATTTATGATACAGAGACATCATGGTATTCAGGCTTGAATTTAAAAATGGTGCGTCCGTGGCACACAGCTTAAACTCAAATGTTTCATGGAAGGCTTGGCACAAGTGTGATTGATTTAAGGTTTCTGCTTGTACTGAACAGAAAGGAAACAGTTCAAAAAGGTTTTTCTGGTAGCAGCATTTCCTGAACCCGCTCTGTTTGCTGGCAGCGGCAGAGGTTCAAGGGCTCCTCTGCCATATTGAAAAGCTGCCAAAAGGGGTGGAGTCAGCAATTAAAGTGATACCAACATTTTAAAAGCTCTTTGGGTTAGAAAATGATTAAGGATTCTCGATAAGACTGATTTAGAGTCACAAAACCTCTAAACGGGGAACAATGTATGTAACATACACATAGGCTTCAGAGAGAGAGGGGAAAAAAAGGGTAGAAGAAAGCCCTTTAAGAAAGAGAAATAAGGAAATAAAGATAAAAAGGCCACATGAAGATGGCAGATAAACAAAGGGTCTGGATTAGGGTTATTGAGTTTTCTTTTAATTTTTTAACTTTTAATGAGCTAATTGCAGAGAGACAACTGATTGCTAAGGGTGCTAAGTTAAACCAATACTTATATTTTAAAGATGTCTTGACTTTAAAATCTGTTTATAAGAATATGTTACTTGGGAAAAGAGTTTCTGCTTTTGTCTCCACAGAAGATCAAAACCTGTGGATTGGTTCTAGGCAAATGTAATTTCATTTGCCAAGGCCACATGAAATTCTCTGATGGGAAAATGAGCTTCCAAGATGGCCAGTTGAGATGATCCAGCTACAAAACCCATGAGATCAATGTCCTTTGACAGCAGGAAGGAGTAAAAGAAGGAAAACTACACCCAATTTCCCCAAAATATTACTTATTAATGTTTGTTTTCATTATAAATGGTTAATAGTCATAGTCAATCTAAAAAAAAAAGGGAGAGAGGAGGATATGATATAGGAATGATTAGAAAAGATAAGTGGATTTTGGTTTATTGATAAAAACTTAAGGTCAATTTTGTTATGCTGTATGGATTTTTCTACTGTTGATTAAGGTATGATGCTGATGTAACTCTTTTAAAATTGTAATGTGTAATTGAGAAATGCAGATTAATAGTCATCTATGATAACCAAACTTATAGTCTTGTTAGTTAGGTTTTTGTAGGTATACAAAGATGTATTTCAATTAGATAGGTAGTCTTCAAACACTTCAAAGACATGCAGAATATGGCATTTAAATTATTTTAAGAACTTAGACTTTTCTGGACAGTGAGACAAGTCTGCTCCTGGCAGCACCAATATATTTCAGGAAAAGGATGGGCATTGAAGAAACTTCATGTGGAATTTACTTTGTGGCAACAGTTAGCCCCTGGACAAGAAACTGTTCTGGTATTGAATGATTAATAGTATGCTATATAAACTGGACATGCAGGTACCATAGGAAAGTGACCTCTGAATGTTGGCAGAACAAACCAAGATGGTCCTTCAGGTTCCTGTTTTGCAGAAAACATAGCCAGAAATTCTTCAGGACAAAAGGAGAAGCAACTGATGGACTGTGTCAGATTTCCTGAATCACTGAAAGGTTTGATAGAGACTTTGGGCCATAAAGGCTGAAGATAGATGCCCCAACATTACAAAGGAATTTTGGGTAATTGTTCAGGCATACATGGGTCATCTCTGTCATTTTCTAGACTTTGGAAGTTGCTTGTACTTCCTGTTTATTTGCATAAAAATAAATCCTTCTGTGGTCTGTGATGTGGTTGAAGGTTTAATAATTATAGGTATAGTACTTTTTGGTTTAAAAGGTATATTAGATATAAAACTTTAGACTCACAATGATAAAGTAGATAATGGAATAATCTCTTTAATATTTTTCTTTATTTATTTTGTATTTATCAAGAAAAACAGTAAATTGAATTTAAAATATTGATAAGTTAACAATAACTATGAAGAAAATAAAAATCATAAGCATGACTTATCAAGGGTGATACTGCAAATAATTTGCTACACAAAGAATTACTCTGTGTTCTGCTTTCCCTCTGAATTTTTTTTCTATCTCTGTATATCCTTATTCAAGGTCCCTTCCCCCTCCTGCCACATCAGATCACTTTTTCTTCTCCACAACTCCCCATTCCATCCCTGAGCAGGCAGCAGATAGTCCCATGGTCCCACTGTTCCAATAATGCTTAGTTCAGTCTCAACTCCGGGAAAATCCAGTTTTGTCCCCCCAACCTCAAGAGTGAGTCAGGTGTTCTTCTAGGTGGAGTAGGATCCGAAAGGTCAGTTCAGAGTGCTTCTGATCCCAAGCTATTCAGTGGTTGTGGTTTGCAGCTTGGGCATGCTTGGCTTCTTTCTTGTTTGTTTGTTTGTTTAGATACCACTAATGAGTGAGTATATCCCCTGCTTATCTTTTTTTTTCTTTTTTTTTTTCTTCTTTATTTTGTATTTATCAAAAAACCAGTAAAAAGAATTTAAAAATGCCGAAGAGTTAACAATAACTATACAGAGGATAATAATCATAAGCATGGCTTATCAAGGGTGGAAATGCAAATAAGATTAATACACATATATTTTCTTTGTGTTCAGCTTTCCCTCTGAATTTTTTTTTCCATCCCTGTATATCCTTATTGAAAGTCTCTTCCCTGTGAATTTTAGGATATCATTTTTTCTTACTGCTGCGTAGTATTCCATTGTGTAGATGTACCACAGTTTGTTAATCCATTCTTCAGTTGAGGGACATCTAGGTTGTTTCCAGGTTCTTGCTATTACAAATAATGCTGCTATGAACATAGTTGAGCTAATACCTTTGGAGTGTGAATGTGCCTCTTTAGGGTATA